>CANXYI011180270.1:0-10764 GCA_948208565.1 Hura crepitans
GCTTAAAAATTGAAAGCAAAATCTACAATATGATTAGCAATGAATAGTAACTCTTTAGGGTTGAACCAAAAATTTCCAAAAATGTGCTCAAAAAAATTTGAGACTTGCACATCTTGATATTAAAATAATTAGAGAAATACGAAAATTATAGTACCATAACTTATTTACTAGTGAAACTATTAAAAATAATTTGGAAAAAATAATAAGAAATAAAGAAATAAAGAGCAAATAGAAAGAAGAAAAATGTAAGAATTTGTATAGGAATTATTTTTGGCCATTTGATTAAATAGTGTCAAGTTTAATCCTAGCCCTACAAGTCATCAAATATGATGACCAAAAACTTACCACATAATTATGGAACTAATTAATAAGTTAAAGATATTTGTTTGATTTTTGTGTAGAATGCTCTATTCTATATTGACCCTTAGATCAAATAGTAATACATGAGATCTTGACCATACAAATTAAATATTTTTATCAATTAAAAAAATAATTATTACATAATTTAATGAAGATGCACACTTGTACTTAATCCTATTCATTCAAGTGTAACTCCTAAAATTAATTATACCTATTCAATTTAAATATATAAGTAGAAATAATATAAAATATTCATAGGAAAGAAAAAAAAAGATGTACACCCACTCCTACTTCTCCTCTCCTTAGACGAAATGGCCATCCCTTCTCCTCCCCAAATTCAATTCTTTCAATTCATCCAAAATTCCACCAATTTCCTATACTTAAAAGTTAGATTACATTTCTCTTTATAAACCACTAACTAGACTCAAGAATGTTAGAAGAAGTTGTAAGAAAATGAGGATATGAAGTATTGAATGAGAAGTGAACATCAAATATGTAAGTAACTCTTTTTCAAGTCTAGTAATTTTTAATGGTTATTTAAAGTCTCTAAATAAGCATTTATGAGTTAATTTAAAGATTTGAGTTTAACTGTAATTTTGGTTAATTTTTGTGTGAGGGACACCATTATGGAATTGGTGATTTATAAGGAAACATGGTGGAGAAGAAGAATTAGTGGGATTAGAAGATTATTGGGTGGTCTTAGAGCTTAATCAAGGTATGTGTCTTATTTTAAATCTTGAATTTGGTTATTTGATGGGTTATGGAAGTGTAAGTAAAAAGCAGAAGGGTGTAGAATTAATTATTGTTAATAATTATAATAAGCATTAGATGATGAAAATTGTGAACTTAACATATGATTGGTATATAAAGGAAAATTAAAGTATATAAAGGTATTATGGAAAGTAGACAAGTAATATGGAATTTTAGTTAAATTAATATAGGCTTAAGGTGGTGACTATTAGAAGGTTATCGGAATTATTAAATGATAAACATGAAGGACTAAATGTTAAGTTCAAGATTTTGTGGGGGTATTAAGACATAATTATAATACGGAATTAATTAAAATTGAATTTAATTTGAAAATTTAGAGAATTTGTTTGTTTATATGTGAAAATATGTATAAATTAGGAGAAATTAAATTCATAAGAGATAATTAGGAAGAAAATTGGTATATGAATGTCTTATGTAACTTGTTATAGATGATATTAAGTAAGGAATTTCAAGTAGGTAAACAAAAAGGAAAATTAGTAAATTTTCTTATGTGTGTATGTGTGTGTGTGTGTGTATGATTGATGGTTAATGAGGAAAAATATATAAATGTTTATAACAAGAGACAAAAATTAATGGAATAGATATACAATGTAAGTACTAGCAATTTAAACAGTAGAATAAATGAAAAAGAAAGATTAAATAGAAGAAAATAAACAAAGGATGAAATAATAATTTAATTAAGAGAGACTACATGAGAAGGTAAATTAGTATTAAATAAGCAAATGATTTAAATTCATACATGAAAAAGGCATTTGATAGGATATTAAAGAAAATGATCATTAAGCTATAGAGTGATGAACAAATGTATATAGAAATGGTAACTGAATTAAAAGAATTTAATTGTGAATAAAAGAAATTTAGATTACTACAACAAAAGTTTAATATAGAAAATAACAATTGTAAATAAATGAATATATGATATTAGGATAATGGAATTAAGTATAGAATAAAGATGTACAAAATAATAATAATAAATAATAATAAGTAAATAAATGGCTTGAATGCCAAGTATATGCATACCATATGAATATGAAATAAATGAATAAAAGATAAATAAATACAAAGTATAATATATATACATGGATAATAAATATAAGGTCAATAATTATGAAAGTAGTACATTAAGCTGTAACAATAAAATTTCAATTAATTAAAATTGTTTATATGAATAAATTTCTCAATATGAAATGAAAGTTTAAAATAAAGATGAACATATACATAAATGCCTATAAGCACCTAAAATACTTGAATTAAATATAATAGTAATGAAATAATATAGTAGTAGATCATAACTATAAAAGCTAATAGATATAAATCGATTCATAAAAAAGAATACATGGACTAAACATAACAAGATAATGTGTTATGTGCAAACGTATAAGGAAAATAATTAAATATGAAAAAGTAAATAAATATAAGCCCTAATGACCTAGACAATTATGGCTTCGGATAGGTTGACCAGTTAACTAGGGAGCACATGATCATATGACTATTTAGAGAGAGTCTCTCTCTCACTTGTTTTATTTAGGGCCTTATACATGGTACTTGGGGGAATACTATCCCCCACACATGCATATATTACATGGGCACTCTAGTGTCGCACTTGTTACTTGGACACTACGGTGTCACACATGTTACATGTCCTATTATCATGCCATGGATAATTGTATAGGGTATCAGGGGCATCACTAGAATAAATGAAATGTAGATTAATTGATTAATATGAAAATAATTCTACATGATTTCATATGAATTTAATTGGTTGAAATATAAGAGTAAAGTCTTATAAATGATAAATGATAATGATAATGTGATAATTAATATATGATAAAGTACAATTATATGATTAATAGATAAATAAGTTAAATAATTAAAAATTTTACTTTTATAATATTAATGATCTGTGTTATAAAAACTAAGAAAATATGTATTTGTTTGTACTAAATAATAGTAAAATTATAAGATGAAATAAATTAAAAGTTAGTATAAGAAATCATATAAAAATAAAATTTAAAACTCTATTTAATTAGTTATGTAAAAGAAAATTATCACAACGACAATAAGAAAGAAATGATGTATTAAATAAATTATATTAATATAGTTATATGGAAAATATTTGATAAATTCTTTTATTAAAAGTATTTGCATATGTGAATCTATTGGTATCAAAGGTAATTAAATTTAAAATGATCTGAAGGTATAAGTTTAGAAATTATACAAAATGTATAAATTTGTAATGTGGCTTGGAATGGGTAGAGCAAAAGATCATGTTCCAGCAACGCGAAGATTATGCATGAGCAATGAGGCTTGTTATTAGTTTTAATTAAGTTACATGTTATACATGTATTCTTTATTCAAATGTAAACTAAATTTTATACGTGGTATTATGATGTAAGGCAAAAATGTACATGACATAAAACACAAAAAATGTATGATTATATTTTATTAATAAAATAATGTTTTATTTGATTATATATGAGCATTTGCATATGGATGTACATGTATGTATACATACACTTGACACTAGATCAATTGAATATGCAATGTGACATCCTGTATTCAGATATGTGTACGGGTCAAGTATAAGGTGTTATAATTTTGTTGTATTTTCCATAAATATTATAATAGGTAGAAAATAATTTTTTACACGTTATAAAAAAAAGGAATCAAATTGATTTCTACCTAACTATCATTTTCTAAAAAAATGGGTTTTGATTTTTCTTTAATAAAAGTCACAATAATAAAACTTAGTTTCATAAATTGGCATGTGAGAACCAAAGTTCTAAAAAATAATTAATAACCCGATTTGATGTATGTTATTTTTTTTAATTTTATGTATCCTTTTTATGTTTGTTAATAAGCTTATTTTATTAATTCTCTATGTGATGCCTTATTTCAATTTCAAAAATCTGCTTAAAGGAAAAGGATAAAATTATGAATTTAATCTAAAATTCTAAATTAACTTGAGGTATAAATAAGAGTAGGGTTCTGAACTATTTTCTAATTTGGCTTTGCAAGGTATTTTTCAACTTCGATTGAGTAGCGGCTCTTGCCTTGTGGTTCCCAACTCGTACTTTCTAAGTGATCAAATAGGAATGTCTTTGGATTCCTTAGATCTCCTTCTTGTCTTTCGAGATTTGAGGAGTGAGTTTTAAGTTGAAGTCTTTGCATGTTTCAATTTGACTGGCCTCGAAAAGGAGGGAAGTGAATAGTGGTGACTCCACTGGGGACACCATGAGACCATGCTCCTAAAGTACCCTAAATTAATATAGAATCATTATTTTCAATTTATAATATTATCTTTTTCTGAAATTGCATTACATGATAGAGCTTTAGAATAAGTCAGGCGTCTTTTTTTACCCTAAAGCTAATTCAAAGCATATATCCATTTTCATTCAATTTGGGGGAATGTTAGAGATAACATAAAATCCAAGCCTTATACTTATAAAGTATAT
Organism: Hura crepitans; assembly: GCA_948208565.1. NCBI lineage: Eukaryota > Viridiplantae > Streptophyta > Magnoliopsida > Malpighiales > Euphorbiaceae > Hura > Hura crepitans. The sequence continues at coordinate 4,587 of CANXYI011180270.1, forward strand.
CGAATGGTGAACCAACCGGTCATATGCTTATGATGAGATAAAACCCATCCTGGAGGGACCATGCTTGGATGACCATGACTTATTTGACTTAACCATAAGCCCATGTAAAGACTAACAACAACTTTCCTTAGGTCTTCTTGCTAAATCACATTGTATACTATATGGGCCTATACATGTGAAATATGATTTAATCATCTCGAAATGTTGTTCAAGCCACTGGGGTTTTTTTTTTAAACTGAAATTGCCTAAACACCGCATTTTGGCTTGGTTGAACATATCCAACATTTATGGGCCAAATCTTATGAATGTATTTTAGATAGAAGTGTCATAATGTTTAGCTCTCTGCAGTTTATTGTCCAAACCTACCGAGACCCTCGATATCCCACGAGTAAGACCCATTTAAGAAAGACAACATAGACCTCGTGTGTGGGAGCAATAAAGTTGGAAGGCTTTTGTTTATGTTTTGGCTTTGTATTCATTAACATTTATTTTTTCTTGTTTTTATCTCATCGTGTAGAAATTGTAAACACCTATCATCCATTTACATATATACATGCATATAGTGGACATTATAGGCTCCTTTAATTTCTTATTTGTACATAGCATCATACATTGTATAGAATTCATGTGCATTATTAGTAAGCATCGTAGGCTAACATCTTGAGAAAGTTTACAAAAAATTTCTTGTTTATGCATATGTATATCTCGTATATCCATACATCAACATACAAAAAATTTCTTGTTCATGCATATATATCTCAACATATATTTGAGTGTACATCTATTATAGATTATCCTTTTCTCTAACTCACTAGAGAAAGGACTTAGCCCCAATAGTCAAAAAACCCCACTTCTAAAAATGGCACTAAGTGGCAAAGACTTACATAGCATCAGAGCAATCGACAAAAAAGCTGTGGCCTTAGAGATGGAAGGGATCCGAGTCATGATTAAAGAAGAGCTCGCCAAAGCAAGAGCTGATGTAGGGTTGAGCATAAGGAGTGACCACCTTACCAAGCTTAATAATGCTTCTCGGCCTTTGTCGATAGTATTTAAGGAACTACAGAGAAGTAACCTACTTTATCTATTAACCCTTAGGCATCAAACCAAACCATTTTGATCAAATCATTGTCATGACCTATATTGTGCCTATGAAAGAATTGTCACCTCATCAATGAATATAAGGATCTCCTCCAGGCTATCTAAAATCTCATGGATGTGAACGCGATACACAATTCTAAAAATAGTCGAAACTAGATATCTTGAGGTCCTACAAATACCCTTTAATTTGTTAAGCAAGCTCTCCTCTTCTAATGGTTTTCATCCAGACAATGCTTGATATCCCATGGGAAATTCAAAACCTCACAAATCAAGGGCTTTAGTGCAACTAAGAGGGTTTTAACAATGAGGGTTGAGAAATTTCTTTCATTTTTGCTTTCCCTATGTTTTGGAATGATAATTTACATTTGATGACACATTATTTTTTGTTTACTTTTCTTTGAGCATTTTCTTCATTATTTTTTTCATTATATAGCATGGTACCCTTGGAGGTGAACCAAGAGAAAAAATAATAACAAAAAAGAAGAGTAATAAAAAAGGGAAGGAAAAAATAGCTTGATCCATATACATTATTGCTAGTAGTTACATTTGATACACGTACATCATAGTGAGCAATTCAAGATTCTTTGAAAAAGTGGTACAGAATTTCCAAGGCACAATAATTTGATCTTTCCTGGTAAGTTATGAGAAGTATACTTGAAAGTAAGGAGATAAAAAATGGAAAAAAATGAGGGCAACTAAATCCTTTTAGGCACTTAAGAGAAGCCATTACATTCTATTCACTCACACATCTTTTTAAAAGACCCTTTATCTTTCGTTCTTCGAAGCTTGAGCCTGAAAGCCTACAAGAACTATTATAAACAACGAATATTCTAAGCTTCTTCCTATAGTTCCTTTATCATTCAAAAATTTAGAGTTTTATAAAAAAAAGGAGAGCTTCTAAATCCATCATTTTTAAGAAGTCCAAAGAGTCATCTTAAACATTAGTGCTCTTTTTTTTCTTCAACCATGGTTATCCTCATTCATAAACATGATAAATCTCGATAGGCCAATCAATCAAGTGGATGAGCCTAAAAAAAAGTTAGGGAAACTCGAGAGAAAATATTTAGTTAGAAAATCTACGGATTGGCTAATAACATGGATATTATCAATGCACCATTCAGAAAGGTCATAAGAGATGACATTTCACATGCAATTGAAGTATCAGGTGGGAAGCTTGTGGTTGGCACCTATAAAAGCCACCAATTGATTCAAGATAGCTCTAAAGCTCTATTAGATCTTCACAATGTGATCTTCAAGCTTTATTGAGACATGACATGAACTTCTAACCATATCAAGCCTTGAATTGAACTTCAGGCATGACGAGAAGGACTTCAAAATGGTTTTTTTTGAAATTTAAGCCATGACATACACTTTAGGAATTACAAAATCAAACTCAGTCAATCCAAGACAATTGTAACACCCCTTACCCTATTCGGTTATTGGCTGATCACCTAGCATGACTAAGGTGTGCAAGACATATTATGTTATCAGAACTCACAATATAAATCGTATTTTACCAACATCAGACCACATACTATAAATGTCAAAAATTATAGTTTTTTTTAAATAAATTTAGACTCGTTAAAACTTCTTAAAATCAATTTATAGGTCAAAATTTTCGAATCCTCGTGCCAAAATTTCACTAGCATAATGGCTGTACTAGGCACTATCCAAAAATTTTTAAACTTGTAAAAACACTTTTATAACAATTTTCATATATCTCCACTACTTCATGATCCATCTTATCACTTCAAATATCAATTTCAGCAACACAATTTCAACCTTAAGAAGAAACGTCAAGCATGCATAACTTAATTTAAAAGTGTATTTAGATTTATAATTATAAACCTATTTACAAAAACTATAATTAAATACATATTTTGGCTTAGGCCCAAAATTATACATAACCAGTATCATAGTGCAACTTCTTATAGTTTATACATTACATAAATATGATATATTATATATTTACCAAAAATAAGGTCTCCTTTTTGCTTCTATAAATATCCCGAGGCATAGCTCAATTATTCTTCTTATATGCGCATCGCAAATAAAACGATGTGCTAAGTGTATTACTTAATGGTGTAATCGAAATAATTATTGTATATAATCATATAAGCATATTCTTATTCTAACAAAAGTGTATATCAACAACATTCACCATTACATATAAATATCGTATTGAACCATATTTTATGCCATATATGTATACATGCCAATTAATTTAAAATCACACATATTTAGTCTCATAAAATTAAACCAACATTTAATATAATTTATTCATCTCATACATCACCTGTAAATGGTCAACACATTTTATGATACGTGTAGTCTCATTAATATACCAATCATATTATAATTAACTATATTCTTACTATATACTTTATTCATGCCATTAAATTTAGGAAATTAATAAAATTTTATATTTCCAACAATTACATGTTTATAACTATTTTTATTTTACCCATATTTATGAGAACATAACACTTATGGATATAGAGATAATCTTGTGCAGTAGTCCAGATTTTGGACCTAAACGGCTGCTGCACCAGCATAGACTAGTGCAGTGGCCCTAAGAGACTTGAATGGTGACTGCACCCATGTAGAAATCTAATACTATTATAAATAGGTTAGGGTCAAACTATAAGTGGACCCATAACCAAAATCAATATCGTAGTGTCTAGCAGTTGCTATCTATCCCTAGTTGACTGGTCAACCTATCCAATTCTAGGTTGTTACTCATATAGGCTATTTTTATAATTCTTTTATTTCATTAGAATAATTTAATATTAAAATTATTCAATTTGCTACTAAATGCATGACAATTTATTATAACCAGGGATATTATTTTACTTTCCATATTTTATCATTTAGCACCAATCACGTGTCATAATCATATACAAATGCCTCATATTTCCATATCATGCTTTTATGCGTGTTTTAGTGTTATAATATTCATCTCACATGTAAATAATTGCTATTAATTCCATAATCACATTAAATTCACATGTAGCATGAAATCATGCCTTCCTTACATATAAATCATATGTGCCACTTTGGCTTAACCTTTACATGTAAAAATTATACATATTACAGTACTTCATTTTTCACATATTTAATCAATTACAGGTCATAATTCATGTTTATTACCTACTTTTTGTGACCTACAACTTTATACTATCCAATAATCCATTGATTGTAATTCATAACCATTCACTTATAGCTTTACTTAACACAATATCTATCAAGACATTTCATCTTGCAATTATACTTTTATCATCTAACATTAAGTATCATTATTTCATAATTTACACTTACATGTCAAGGCCATTTGACCACCTTCTCTTTTTAATTACAATTTCATGCTAATTTCCTTATCTTTCATCTTGCTTATTATATTGTTTCATGACTATAATCATGTTTCAATTATCAATTATATCTAAATGGCATAATTCAATCACTTTAACACATTCAAGGCCATTCGACCACACATGCATACACATTATAATCATTTTTTTTCTTTCATCATTCTTCATACATACATAATTCATCACCTCATAAAATCACCATACAGAATTAATTTCTCTAGTTTTCTAACAAGTATGCATTTATACTAACATATTTATAATTATGTATATTATATATAAATAGAAGCATGCCTTAATTATAATAATTAGATTGATTACACATACTTAGCGAGATCGACTAAACCTTCGCTTTACCCTTATCGCACCCTGCTCCATTTCGGCAATTGCTTATTATAGATTTGATTTTAGAAAATTGTAAAAATTCATATGATATCCGAAAAATTCAAAAAACCACATTTTTTTGACTATTGGGCACCCACTTAACATGAGAAAAATATTAGATTTTCAAAAATCTTTCCCGATCAAAAAATGGGCACTATCCAATCAACCCGAAAATGTGAAAATTCCTTCATTTTTCTCCATAAAACTGCCTATTATGGTGTCTAGAACCCTTCTAGACATATTTGTTATAATTGGAGTGATGATTTTGGCTTGTCAATGGAAGAACAAATGAAGAAAAATGAAAAAACACACTCCTTTGGGCTGTCAGGAAAATGAGGGATAGAGAGAGGTGAGAGGTTGTTTATGAACTTTGACCTAAAAAGTCAAAGTTGAAAAGGATATTTTTAGTATTGGAAAAAATAATTTTTAATACTTTTAAAAATTCATTTCTCCCCCATGTTAAATCATTTTTCTCTCATTTCACTTTTAAAAATTAAATAAATAAGGTCTCTAATTGCTGTAAAAATCGGGGCTCAAAAATTGAAAGAAAGTAAATTAAAATGTCAATTTTGTGCTTTTTAAAATTCAAATAAAATACTTCTCGACCTTAAAAAATTTCAATTCTAGCCCCATTAGACTCAATAGAATTTTTTAGTATTAACTCGTACAGTTTTCATAATTTTTTTGAGTAACTTTAAAAATTATTTATGATTTAGTTTTGCCTTGATCAGTATTCACAAGATACAATCATAAAAACTTTCTTAGCATTTTTAACTAATCTAATAAACTTTGATTAATTTCAAACTTTACTTAAAATTATTTTATGAGTAATACTTTCATCTAATAGCTTTAGTATACCCTGAACCTCGAGAGTACTATTCATTCCAGAAAAAGTACTATTCATAAAATTGAGAATTTTCAAATTGTTACAACAACACAAAGAGTTCCAAGGACAAGATTGTAGGCAAGTTAATAAAAAAAGCTCACTAGGTTGAAAACTCGTAAAAGGCCTCTTAAGAAAAAATTAGAGCACATCTCAATAGATTAAATACCCTTTAAAAATTAGAGCACATCTCAATAGATTAAAAACCCATAAAGGGTAGTCTAGGCAAAAATTAAGGGATGAGAAAAAGTATTTAGTTAGAAAATCCAAAATAAACCAGCTAATAATAAGGGTATAATTATGTGTAACATTCTGCATTTGCATGCTTTCTAAAAGAAAGACAAGGAAAGATTTATTACAATCCATGATAATCACTTCCTTCCAAAACGTAAATTGTCAAATGCTCCCATTCATGTCATTAACCATACCATAAATCCCTACATTTATT
>CANXYI011180317.1:0-11219 GCA_948208565.1 Hura crepitans
CTCGAACTGTCTGGGTCTCAAAATATTTTTACCTCCGGAATAGGTAGTTTATGACCTATAATTAATTATTGGTTCTGCTAAAAATTTTAATTCATTCATTTAGACCCTTTCCGGCCTGTCAAAGTTTTATGACCAATATGCTAGTCATCGGACTCGAAATGATAACCCGCACCGCGGGGAACATCAATCGGGTTCCGAAGGCACTGTTCATGAGACGTCGACCGGCGGACGTTACAGTCCAACTCCCATCTTTAGGAGATTGGCCTTTGTTAAAATACATTTTCCATGTGAATTTTATTAAGGAAAACTTAAAATCATTTTATTAAGAAAACACCAATTATTTATGTAAAAAACCATTAATGTGAGGTTAGGCTTTTTGGCTTGTGAAATGAGCTATTAAGCTACCCATTACTACCCAAAATAATTAAGAGAAATAAAAGGTACGAAACAAAATAAATAAATAAAGGGTAAGATGTTTAATCCCAACTCAGCGTCGTTAAGTTCGTGCGGACTATGACATACCATGGTTAATATGTTCATCTAAACCTCTAAGCTAGTGCAAAGGGTTACTCTTACATAACTCAAGGAAAAGGTTAGTAACATAAATAATGCTATATGAGGACCTAATAATAGAATGGCAACATCATGTACAATACTAATAAGAATGGTCTTGATACATGCCTAAAAGATGATTATCACTAAAGGAATGAAAAATTAACTATGCAAAGTAAGACATGATGTTAAATATAGACCTTTATAAAGACTAGGATTCAAGTATATGTCCATACAGACTGTACTCCTCGTGAAAGGGAGTCTATGTGGACTACAAAATAGAATAAGCATGCATAAAATGTATATGTTCATACAAACTACAATCCTTATAAAAAAGAGTCCATGTGAATCTCACATTAATTCCAGAATATCAATATGCATATTAAGGCATAGAATAATCATATAACATGATAACATCACACAAGCATGTCAATATGATGAATAAGATATGTTAAAACATGGTATACAAAGTAAATAAAAAATTGTTATTCAATAATAGTCAACACGGACATCAGATCATACGCATATCAATATATTATGTTCATGTAGACCTTGTCATCCTTAAGGTAAGTCCATCCAATTAGGATGTCAATAACAAAATGACCACAACATTTTAATAGGTCATTGCACAAAATCAAATAGTTTAAAATAACAACCTACTCTTATAACCAATGTGGGTATTACATCAAACCACCTTACATATGATCAATCATAAGAGATCATGGGTTCACTAAAACAATATGAATGAATCAAGATAAGTACATTAGGAGGCCTCAGATCTTACTTTATGGATAAACTTTAAGCAATAATGCAAATGGTAAAGTTTTGGAAAGAATTATGATTTTGGTGTGAGCTAAAAGTCTAATAGATCTATCCTAGTTTAGAGTCCTTTCCTGGACTCTCAAAGATTGTAGAAACTATTTCCTAGGTAGTGATTGATCTTTGTAGATTGTGTCTATTGAAATAGGTTAATGGGAGGGGTATTTATAGGGTTGGTGGACAACTTTCCTATCTATAAGAAGTAGAGTCTTGCTAGGATTAGGAATTAGAGTCTAAATAGGAATATCACTCTTTTGGAAGCTTTTCATTAGTAAGTCTATATGAACCTAGGCTTTAGGTTTACTCGAGCAATTTCATGGGCCTTGGGCTTGGTTTTATGTTAGTCCATGCAAACCTTATGGCATCAACTTTATGCAAACTTGCACCATAAAGGTTTGTACAAACCATGGTTTTAAGTTCCTTGCCTTGTTGCTTGAGCCTACCTCTAGTTATCATCATAGGCCCAAAAAAGTGAAAGAGTCTAAAAAAAGTGAAAGAGAACATTCTTATCAAGCCAAGTGCTCTGTTATCAACATAGATTCCCATTTTTCTATAATTCAGGTTGCATTGCGAGCTTTTCTAGTTGGTCAAAATCTAAATCCATAAGAATGTTTTAGACCTAAAATTAAGGCATCTACACCTTTTAGGTCAACTTTTAAGTGTTAAACTCTCATGATCAACCATAATAGAGTTTTTGTAAATACATATTTTGCCGTAAAAAGCTCTCTTTCCTCACTCATTCATTTTTCCTTCATCAGTGCAATTTTTCTACTAGCACTTAGAAAATTACATACCCTTACTCCTCTATTTCTCATGTGGATACTTGGATAGTGTTCTCAACTAAGGATCACTTTGGTTTGTGACAACCCAGTGAGAAGAGCAAAAGAAAAGGAAAACAAATGGTTATTTATGGTAATATACTTTATGCTACTTGTGTAAAACTATTGATAACCAATTTAATTCATTCGAATCTATTTATTAATAATTGGTTTTTGTAAAAAAAATTTAATTTTTCATTGTTCTTGTCTAACAAAAACCAACAATGGTATCAAAGCCTTGTTCTTTGATGAATTAAATCGATAGAAAATATTAATTATGATTGATTAAATCAAAATTTTGATTTTTTATTTTTCTATTCTGTGGTGCTATTTAATTCTAACTTTTGATGTTCAAATCAATTTTTAATGACATTAAATTTTGATATGGCATGTTTTAAAATTAAAAATTCATAAGTATGTGTCTTGGAAATTAGATTATTGAACCAAAACCCTTCCTATGCTCATAAGAAGGGTATGCATATAGAGAGACTATAGTTTTCTTGATTTTCATGCTTAGTCAAATTAAATCCAATTTTAATTGATTTAATCTGATTTCTTGATGGATTAAAATGAGATTTTGGTTATGAAAATTTGGTATTAAAATTATTTTAGAGGAATACAAAATTAATAAAAATAAAATTTATGATTTTGGAGTGGTGCTAAAAGCAAAATTGCACAATTATTATACAAATTGATTTGATTAGTTTTCAACATTTTTAAAACTGAATTTTCATAAATAAGTGATATTTATAAGGTTAATTAAAGATCTATAAGTGGTAAAAAAAACATTTGTATATGAATGTGATTCGTTAAATTGCTTAATAATCGAGATTGTCATAATTTTGTACTTTGTAATGTTCAATTTTGTCTCCTTTGTTAGACATAGGTTTCATGACTTAGGTCAATTTTACTTGATAAAACTTATCACTATAGGTCCAAATATGTCAATGATTATTGGAATAGATCTTAAGTTGTTTGGAATAATTTCCTAATCCAAGTTACAAACGGCTAAATTATTCACACAGAATGCGATTCTTTATGATTACCATTTAATTAAATTAAAATTCAGTATGATTGGATTTTGATTTTTTTGAAATAGATGTTATATAACATCATGATATTGATTAAATAAAATCAAGTACTAAATTATTTAATCATATTTTAGATTTTTGGTAATATACAACATGATAGCTAATTTTAACTATAAAATTTGATTATTGGATAGAATAATTTGATTTAATGGAAAAATAATTTATTTTTCTAATATGATTAGAATTTTAATAAATTATATGGATTAAATATTATTTTGGACAAATTTAGATATGTGTTATCAAAATAGGTCTTGTATAATTTAAATTGTATTATATGCATACTCCTCCTACAAAATCCTAAATTCAATTTCTAGGTTACTTGTTTTAAAATAATATGATTGCTTAGAAATTCTAATGAGATTAGAATTCAATTACATGGAGAGATGTAATTTATTTTTAATGAGATTAAACAATTGAATTACATGATTAATTCTCCATAATAAAGCAAATGGAATTCTATAGACCATAAGAGAGCATTGAAACTTGTTTTATAAGTGTTATAATTCTAATGATCAACCGTAATGAATATTTTCAAGGTTTAAGGCATGAGATGCAATAGAAACACATGTTAAGGGTCACTATTTGGCATAATGACTAGTTATGGACTAAGACCAATGTGATTGATCTTTTATTGCATGAATTTTTTATTATTGTGAATTTAGGCTTGCGTTTATAGCCTTTTCTATCACTGTTATTTCTATTTCTATTTCTCTTCTCATGTAATTCCCCTCACATGTAATGTGAGGTCTTTTTATTTACATGATATGTAATTAGATTAAATAGGATCAGAATAGGATGAGGAAATGCAAGGGGAAAAATAAAGAAGAAGGCCCACCAAGAAAGAAAAAAAAGAAGCAATTAAACAAGTTCTTTTATTTCTTTTTTGGTTCGTAATTTATGTATTACTACCTAAGGTCTAGCCAAAAATTATTTTTTTTTACTCAAGGAAATCAATATAATAAAATTCCATAACTAAATCATATATTTAATGTGATTAAATATGCATGTGCATGCCAAAGCAATGCGAGGTCACTTTACATGAGCATACCAAAGTATGTAACCCTAGTGAGACTAAAAAGGAAAAAAATCCCTTAATCTACATACTAAGACTTGCAAGCCTTCTATTAGTATGGTTTTCATTATAGATCTTTTTAGTATTGGGTTATTAGGCAAACCCAAGATCACACTACATTAATACGAATGGGTCCATCTTAGATAGTCCATTAGCTTTTTAGGCATACCTTGGGAAATACATATATGATACATATGCACTAAGAGTTAGTGACCTAATAATTAATAGTTGCATATGATGCAACTAGCATGTGATGCCTACCATTTCTATTATATGTTAGGCTTGTTGGGCAAGCCCAAATTTTGACCTTAATGAGAAATGGGTACTATCTCACTAGAAAAACCATCGAGTTTTCTCGAATCAATGTGAGGGCTTTAGTTCGCATAAAATAATGAGAACACATATGGTCTTATAAAATGCATTCATGTACACAATCATACTATAACATGCTTTAACCTTTACATATAGGTTGTCATTGTTACATCATGAGTATATCAAACATGAATCTACTAATAATTTTAGATGAAAATAAATTAACTTAGCCTAACTTCAATGACTGGCTTTAAAACCTAATAATTGTTCCTAGGAATTAGAAGCTAGGCTATGTCTTAGAGAAGCCATTTGTAAGACCCCTTATCTAATCCACCACCAGAGTGAACAAGAGATGTCACTTCCTATAGGTCACCCATCCTTGATATTGCCATGGCCTATTTTCATTTAACTTTTACTGCGCTTAGTGTTTATATATACCTAGTGACCTATTAAGTTATTTTAGCATATGTATAATATTGTACCAACTATATCTTATCCCATCCTAGGTAGATGTATAAATGTCGAACTTATAAGTTCATATTAAGGCTTACCAAAATTCATTCAAATATTATTATCAATACCAGGTTACATGTGTCTCGGGCTACAACCATAACTACTACCTTATCATGTTTAAGTGCCACTAATATATTTACTTGTAATCTACATTAACAAGGATGTCATTACCTCGAAAGCCTTTTGCTACACTGCTTGTTGCATCCATCCTACTCATTACTATTTAAAACTTATGCATCGAAGCAACAGATACGCTGAGTATAGACTTAGTGGTGAATTTAGTGAAACAGGCATTGTATCACACACACACATGCATAACATGCAAGCCATATTCCTTAATTATGCAATATTATTCCATCATTTCACTAAGGTTTATACCTTTTATGTCTATCTACTCAATTTTTCATATTTCCTAACAATTATAAAGGTTATAAGATGCATATATGTTTAATTACACTTACATCAGTTGAGTTGGTTTGCTTTTGATATTTTGCCTATTCCTATCCTATTTGATATTTTTTTTTCAATATCAGTGATTATCTTTAAAGATCTCCTTAGGGAGTTACCTTTATTCTCATTTACCTTTGTATTTTTATATACATTTCATTAAGATTTTACCTTTGTTAGATAGTTATAACTATATTGTACTTATTCTTGCCAGTCACATATTTACTGATTCAATTAATAATAACATTCACATACCACTACTTTATTAATATCATGGTTTATCCATCTCATGTCTCAATTTATCATATAGTTACAATGTAGTCAAGATCTCACATTAGAATTGCAATAAATTTAATTATTTTACATTTTAATTTCTTATTTTAGGTTACCACTGTATAATAGAGTATTAACATTTGTTTCATTTTATAGGGCCTATACTCAAAAGACAATTCTTTAAAAATTGGATAACGGGATCCATATTGTACAATGGCACACATTATGGACCTCGGCATTTGTACACACCATCCACTCGATAACAGGGATCAATTCATAAGAACTTCCTAAATAGGAGTGTTAGGGATTAGTCCTAGTGGACCTCCCAACAATAGTAGGGATTAGCCCTATGGGACCTCCTAAATCCCAATCATCTCAGGTGAATAGTAGGGATTAGCCCCGTAGGACCTCCCAAATCCATAATAAAGTGGGTAAGTAGGGATCAACCTATGTAGAGCTCCTAATACTCGGGTGTATAGGGTTCACTAATAGAACCTTGGTGGCTATACCTGCCATCTCAATTATACTGGCAATGGCCCATGAGGACCAAAACCTCTAGCAGCCACTAAATCCTTAGTTAACCTATCAACCTATCTAGCAAGTGTCTGACTAACATGGACCATAAATTGCTCACACCTTTATTCCTCATTTATTATCTTTTTTTCCATTCAATATCAATTCATGTGTTTGCTTTGAATACTATCTGGATTAGATTATCATATTCTTTATTCTCAAGAATTTATCCTAATAGCATCAACCATTTTATCTCATACTTTACATTAATTACTCAGTATCTTTCAACCAAGTGTTACACCTCAATTCACATTTGCCTAATTTACCATATTTTATCTAAATCCTCTGTGTATAATCAATAATACTTTTAAAGAGAGGTTTTATACTTCTTTATGAGTTAATTCCTTACATATATTTTCATTTTATTACAACATTTCCATTTAATATCATTCTTTCCAATCCACTACAAGCTTCTTTATTTCAAGTCACATAGTTTATGGTTTACAAAATCCTTTTAAGTAATTCAAACTAGCCCAACTATTTTAAACTCATTGCCCATTTATCATATAACACATGTTCACAATTTAATATTAAGGATTTGCATTCTTTGTCCAACATATTAGTTATATTCATCCTCTAGTTATTATTTAATTTTTCTAATTTCAACATTCCCATATGGTACATATGAGATTACACATGCCTATTGTCATGTTAATAGTTCAGTTTCCTTAATCTCTTTCATAATCTACTTATGATCTATGCATTTCATGTTCCTTTAAATCTATTTCCCTTTCAAAGTCTTCCCAAGTTTACATATTCATTTGCTATTTAAATTTCTTTACTCATGTTGAACACTAATAATCATGGTATTATAGAATTATACACATACACATATCTTTAAATTCTTGTCATTCACTTATTCTAAATATATCTTTGATTACTTATTCAATTAAACTCTTTATCATTCAACTCATATCACACTTACGCATGCATACCAATCACCATCTTCCTCTACCACACACATCAATCCTCATTCACCATAACACATATATCAATCACCCTTTAACATTTAGTTATAGTTTATTGGTAGCTATTCATTCATTTCCTCTTTTACTTTTCATATCAATAAAGTATATTACTATATTACTAGCTAACTTATACCAAGTATGTTACAACCAAAGAAGCACACATGTGTACACCTTAAGTTACATCATTTGGCCATCACTTCAATTCATACATCCATGTTATTTTTCACTCTTTCCTCTACACACTATTACTCATTACCATTATCTCATGTTATTCCCATGATCTCATATTCAAACACATACATATGTTCATAATTAAACATTTCCATACACATGCTCTCAAATTGCACAAACACGTAATATACAATGCATCTTTCATTAAATTCACTTATAGTGGACTGCAAAACATTCTGATTGCACTCCAAAATCCTTGGTTCCCTCTTCCTCTATCAATTCCACCATTTCACTATAAACATATTAGGTTTTTGGCTCAAAAAAATTCTACGAAAATCTATACAACTCGATTTGAAATCTCTTTCCATATCTAACATTGACACCTCAAATACCATAGAATAAGAATATTAAACCTTAGAAATTTCACTTACCCATCAAAGTGGCACTATTCACCAAGTGTTCATTTCTCTCAAAATAATGATTTTCTTCTATTTCTCTCACTAGAATCTTATTCTAGAGGCAATAAAGGCATGATTTACTATTTTAATTGGATGGAATAAGGTGTTTAAAGGGTAAAAATGAATAAACTAAAAGGGAGGGGGAATATGGAATATGGCATCGGCTTGAGGGAGACAAGGGAGTAAGATAACTCCCTTTAATCTTATATATGTGCACACACATACACCAATTTATATTAAGATAGTGGTTGGCCCCGATCGCACCACGTGGTAATCAAACGGTCACGATTAATCCTATTTATGATTTAACATTCAAAAATGTACAATAATTTTTCAAGGCCTCTAAAATTATTCCTATCAATTCTAAAAATTCCTAAAATTCCCAATTAAAAGGCCTCTAAAATCTCAGCCCAAATTACGTTGGGAATTAAGGTTAATATTCACTTGTATAGTTGAAAAGTTTCAAATAAATACCAAATGACTTCAGAAAATTAAAATTCCTTCACCAATAGACTAATTGAAATTTTTAACCTTCAAGTTATGATATTTTCACATCTATCCGGGCACATTCTAAAGCTATCCTAGCACAATCTCAACTAAGGTCATTATTCACTAGTTCTTAGCCTAAAATAATTTATTGGTTCTGCTAAAATTTTTAATTATCTCATTTTCATCATTTTCTACCTATTAAAGTTTTATGACTAGTACTCCCCCTTCTTGCCATCATAAGGTGCCCTAGTGTCCTGAAAGATACTATTCATGCCTTGAGAGTACTATTCATAAAATTGAGATTCACGAGAGTTATAATATTCCCGTCCAAAAAGAGAAGGAATTTAATTAGGATTAGGAATCAAAGTCCAAATAAAAAGACTAAGATTTGTAGAAGCTTTTCATCAAAAAGGCTGCATAGACTTAATCTTGTAAGGAACCAAGTACGTGCAGACGTAAGCTTTTAATAGGTTTAAGTGGGTTACGGCCCATAATCCTTTTGCATTTAACTAGGTGGATAAGAATGTTGGTTTTGCTCCATCATACACAGTAGAAAAATTAAAATTTTGAGAGAAACTAACAATGATAATTCATTATAAACATTAAATCTAACACTGTTTCATAATTTATCATAAATGATGATAGTAGATTTTTTTCATGAGCTCTTCTCAATGGGTTATTGCAAACCATAGGAATCCTTTTCAAGGAACACCTCCAAGGTAATCCATACAAGAAGATTTTAAAAGAGATCAACTTATAATTTTAGGTGCATGTGGGAATTACAAATGGATAAAGGAATAAGAAGAAAAATTTGTGTTTAATTATTATATGCAAAAATTCTATAGCAGATTTTATCCTTATGGTGTTGCTGCAATAAGGCTTATTTATATAATAAATAAACCCTATTTTGGTCAAATTTTAACACTTAAAATCTATCCTAATTCGAACTAGAATAGAACATCAATTAGGCCCGTTTCTGTCCTATGCGTATAAGCCTTTTAATGGGCTTATGTGCAATCTGTTTTGGCTCCACCTTCATTAATCCTATGTGGCATTCTCAAGCCCCATTTTGAATTAATAATTACTCTAATTTAAGGCCTTTTAAACCTTTGAAAATCCCATAAAAAATATATGCAAGAATAATTAAAAGTTGCACTTAATAAGGCCCAAGTCCAAAAAACCCTAATTTTCTAGACTTTTCATTTACAAGTAGACCCCAAGCCCATTTGTTCATTTCTTCTTCTTAATTCATCTTCCAATGATATCTCATATCATTAGAACATTTAACCTCATTGAATCTTCCTCAAACTCTTTTTATGTGTATAACCCTATGGTTTTCCAAAATAATTTGGCAGTACATAGTGAATTAGAGTCCTAATCTAACTAGGACTCTATATATTAAATTAGAGACCTAATCCAACTAAGACTCTATAGATTCAAGTGGTTTGACTTAACCCTTCCATATACAGTTATGGTGCAATAAACTCCTTTCACCATCTTTTACCTTATCCAGTTTTGAGTATGGACTTGTGTCAACTCATAGCTTAACTAAGTATGCCTAATAAAGCCTTAAACATATTGTTCTAATAATTTCACCTTTATTCCCAAAATGCCTTTAGTGAATCCCATTCACACATGGCACTTTGCTCTAGCCAGAGATTCCCGAATATAGGTTACTCATTAAAACTATGAGATAAACTCCCCACTATAACATGGGGTGGTGAATCCTTTCTTGATTACTACCTTATCTTTAAATATGTTATGCCATACCCAAGCACCTCACTATGTATACTTCTTGTTCAAAGTAAAAGTTTTAGAGTCAAAGTATGTCACTCTATATTTAAGATAGTTAGTGATCTCAAGTCTAAGGATACTTGCACTATTGATGTGATGAGATACTTTCACCGACATAGATTAAGTATCCATGTAAAGATCTCATGGTAGGTCTCTAATGCACTTACTTCCTAAGTAAGCATCCACATGTTAACTCTAAGTATCTCTATGCTTACAGCTTGTGAGAACTAATACTTGATCTAATTAAAAAGTATAAAATATGTTGATCTTTTTGCATTAACAATGTGCCATCTTGTTAATACTATGATAAGGGATATTTAAGTATATCACATTTGCATGCAATAAGAATCTCACATCATGAACACTTCATGATTTTCTTTGTATTATGATTATAACATGGTAGGTCTCTAATGCACTTACCATGGACTTTATAACATGGTTGAAGACATTGCAAACCATTATAAGTAATATATAAAAGTACCATGATATAAAGACAAATTCCTTATAGTATAAAATCACAAGGTTTAAATACATGAATACTACCCTATTACATGAGCTCTAGGGCATACTTCTAACTATCTCCCACTTGCATTAGAGCCAATCACCTATGTACTTAATGCCTATTGCATTTACTTGTTGATCAAACTTTCCTTGTGATAGTGCCTTTGTAGAGGATCAGTTGTGTTCTAATATGAGAGAACCCTTTCAATTTTCACATCTTATCTGCTGATGATCTTTTTGATTAAATGGTAGCATCAAAGAACATGTTTGGATCATTGATGAGACCATGGTTTATGAGCCTATGTACTAGCCCCATTGTTATCACAATACAGTGGTGTTGGATCAACAATGCTTGGAACCACTCTAGG
>CANXYI011180322.1:0-12852 GCA_948208565.1 Hura crepitans
TTGAATGTGCTGATGAATGTTGACTGATATTTGGAGGACCAGAGGGTCCAATGGAGTATGTGGTGGTTGCATATTATTTAGAAGTGATTTTCTTGCAGGTTCAAATTTGGGTTAGGTAACAGGGCAGCCGTTATGCTGCCCAAATGTTAAGAAATGTCTGGCAGTGCCTGACGGCGATACTCCCGGATTACAGGCACACGGGTATAGGAGAGTAACACACCTTATCAGTTCAGGGAGAACGGGTAGGGGGTGTTACAGGAAGAATATTGATAGGATTAAGAATTAGAGTCCGAGTAAGAAGATCATGCTTCTAGAAGCTTTTAGACGATAGGTCCATGCGGACTTAGGCTTTTGGGTTCATCGTAGTGGTTTATGTGCCTTAGGCCTAGTTTTGGGCCGAGTCTATTGTAGTCAGTGTGGACGTGGGCTTTGGCTCATCTTAGAGAACTATGGGCTCTACTGTTCTAGGCTGGGTTTTGGTTGGTTAATGCGAACCTTATAGCATCAATTCCAAGTGAACTTGTACTAAGATAGTCCATACCGACTAAGGTTTTAGGTTGCTTGCCTTATTGCTTTAGCCTATCTTTGGTTATCATTATAGACCCAAAATGTAGGGCATCTACAGTTTCCCCTACTTTGGTGTGTGCTGTGGAAATGCAAAAATTGAAACAATGCATAACAAAGTAATAAAAGAGATACTTACCTATATTTTCGGGTATGTTGAGTGTTGGATTGACTCGTAAGGTTGTCGAATTGACGTGAAGCTGAATACAAGGAAATGTAAATGTTGAATTAACATGGTTGGATTGAAATGGAGTGGAATCCAAAGGAAAGTATATGATAGCGTTATGGGATTAACATGAAGCTGATTCCATCATGTGATAAAAATATTGGATTAACTCGGAGTTGAATCCAAAGGAAAGATATGTAAAGAAAATATTGGATTAACTTAAAGCTGAATCCAAAGGGAATAGTGTGAAAGTTGTGGATTAATGCGAAGTTGAATCCGTCATATGATAGTTAGATTAACTTAGAGTTAAATCCGGAGGAAAGATATGTAAAGGGAATATTGGATTAACTTGGAGCTGAATCCGGAGGAAAAATATGTAAAGGCAATATTGGATTAACTTAGAGCTGAATCCAATGGAAATAGTGTGATAAAGTTATGGATTAATGTGAAGTCAAATTTAAAGAGGTTGGATTAACACTAAGTTGAGTCCAAAGAAAAAGCTATTGGAATAATGTTGGGTCGAATTCAAAAGACTGCACATGATGATGAGGTTTAGATATTGTTGGATTAATATGGAGTTGAATCTAGAGAAAAAGAAAAAGGTTGTGGTCCGTTCTTTTCTTTAAAGTGGGTGTGGTTAATGCTTAAAGAAAGTAGGCCCCATTTTCTTAAGATAATTACTTGGTCTTTAGCTTTATTAGCATGTTATGCCTTCAATAAATCATTTTCAATGCTAATTTGCTAGATAAAGATGGATGACACATGTTTTTCAATGCTTAACGCAGTTAAACCTTATTTAATAGCTATGATGGATTAGAAGGCTGATTTCTCTCCATCGTTCACTATCTTTTCCTACTTTTAATAACAAAATAGCTTCTCAACTGAGTTAGTTGGCGATTCTTTGTTGAAAACAATCTAATGTATTTAGAAAAATTTAAAAGAGAAGGCTGAATTTACTAGCTTGAGAAGAAACTAAGTAGATTGACTGATTTTGACTAATTTTGTTTTTAGCTAAATAAAATGTCTTTTGATTGCGAAAACATTTTCTAAATGAGAAGAAAAGAGATATATGAACAAATACATGTGAAATTTAGTTGAAATCAAGGCTGAATCTAATTTATTAATTTGAAATTAAATGAAAATGGATTAACCAATTTAATTTTAATTTTTTTTTATAAACGAGGGTTAAATTCATTTTATTAGTTGGAAAATTAAATAAAATAAATTTATTAGTCCATTAGTTAATGATGTTGTGGAGCGTTGATCGAAAATTGATTTTGTTGACTAGAAAATCATATATAAGCCTATTAACAAAAAATGACCAATATAGTTTTTAACAAGCCAATTTTACTTGTATTCTCGCATTTATATGCAAATTCTTGTTCATTTTTTATCCTTTATTCCCTTTTTGACATTAGCCTGATTATGTTCGTGCCTTTTCAGAGTCGAGTTTTTGGACACCCTAAATAAACTAAGTCCGTGCGAACTTAAAATGTGCTTGCTTGTGATTAGGTCTATGTGGACATTTTTGGAAATAGGTTTGTGAGATATATTCGTTCGAACTTAAGGATAGTGGAAATTGGGCCGAAGCCTTGGACCGTGCTGATGTAGAAATAGTTTACTTAAATAGGTCCATGCGAACCCAAGCGATAGATTTAGAATTGTCGACTTTCCTTCTTCTTCTTTATTTCTATTTTTCCTCTTCTTAGTGATTTTCTCTCAACTTCCCTTTCGACAAAATCTCCAATGCATCTTTCCATTCTTTTAGCTCCTCTTCTTCATCTTTCAATGACACAACAACCATTAGAGGAGCTCTAGTGACTCTATTGCTCCCATTAGTGATAGTTTCTGCCTCCTTCTCCGGCAATGGACATTTCAATGCCCATTCCAGAGGGCTTCCTCCCCTCACTGTCGATTAATCGCTCGAAGGATACGACTCCGATGAATAGAATCCACCAAAGTAAACCGATGCCGATTTTGGCGGACCTCACCTCTATGCTTGCTCGAAAATGTACCCTTAGGTTAGATTTTGGTCTTTTTGCACTTTGTATGAGTTTTGGTTGAATTTTCTTCTTTTTTGCTATTACACTGCCTTTGGTTCGATGAGTTCGTGTGAACTAAGTTTGGTTAAGGCATAATTGGTCTGTGTGGACCTTGTCAAGTGTGTCAGTTTTACAGATGCCTTAAAAATGTATTTTGTGTAATTCTGCATGAGATAAAGTAATTTGTCTGTGCAGGCAAATTTTGTGTTGCTATGGGTCTATATGGACTTTTGTGTGTGTGATGTTGAGTCTATGTGGACATGTTTTATACCTTTAAGCCTATTTAAATATTGCATGAATTTGTGAGTTTTCGTGTGTTGAAGTAAGTTTGTGTGGATCTTGGCTAACCTTAGTCCGTGCAAACCCTTATTTAGGTTCAGCCTTTTATTAGTTTGCACGGACACTGTCTTGGGTCCTGTTTGTTCTTAGTTCCTGTGGACTCATTACATGATTGTTTAAGTCCATGCAGATTTGTGTCATGCCTTAAGGCAATTGTTATTGTTTTATTGCATACTTACTTGTGTTGCCCTTTTTACAGAGACATGTCTCAAGTGTGGGGGTATTTTATCTGGACTACAACACTGGTATTCTGTGATGCCTATTTTTGTCAAGGATCGGGTAAAATTGACTGGGTTCTAGACTTTCATGGATCATCTAGTAGGAGGGGATTTCCATAAAGACCTGCAAGTGCTTCGGGCCTTGCTTGATAGGTGGATGGACACCACCTATACATTCCACCTATCCTTTTGGGGAGTTGACCATCACCTCATTCGACTGGGCTTTCATCACTAGAGTGCCTTACACTAGGAGAGAGATTACCTTCGACGCTTGCTACCAGTACCCTTCACTTTGACTCTAGGAAGTGAGGAATCTGTTGGGGTTCATGCCTCAAGATCGTTATGAAAGCATTATGTGAGAGGTGGATTGATGCTGCTCCCTTTAGTTAGCCTGAGGTGGATAAGTACACTCACTGTTTCATCTTATATTTACTAGGGACCATGTTGTTCACTAATGCCAACGACAATGTGAGTTAGATCTTTCTCCCTATCTTAGAGCAGATTGCAAGCATTGGTTCCTAGAACTAGTGATGTTCCTCACTTGGATGGATATTTAGGAGTTTAGATAATACGACTTGGACTAAGAAGAGCCATCACTTTGTTCAAGGTTTCATGTCAAGCATCCTGGTATATAATCTTCCTCGACTCTTTTCCATTTCTCTGTGATTATTTTTCTTTTTGATTCTAACATTGCACCTTGTTTTTCACAGGTTTGAGCCTATGAGCTTCACTTATTGCCATGACCATGCGAGTTAGACATTCCTCGTTGGTATCCAGTGATAGATAAGTGGGTTAGGCCATCTTCAGGGCCTTGAAATGCCTTCTCCCTAATGCAGCATCGCCAGTGCCTCAACTCTTAAGTAGACTGATGTGAGTAATCCTATACACAAATGCATTGTAAGTGGTTTAATTCGTTTCCAGTGAGATTGACGTTTACTTCTCTCTTTTTTATATTGACTTAGTGTGGTGGATATTCCCTATTGAGGAGATGTTTGACTTTCTGTGCTCTATTCGAGAGCTGCCCTTTTAAAGGATTTTGTTGAAGGCTTTAGAGGCCTACTTTTAGTTCTTGGGAGAGAGGGTGTTGAGCTGGCATATAGGCTTCGATGCATGCCACGTTCCTTAAGGTCCTCTTGATTCAATGTTGTTTAGGAGGTATATAAATAACTTAGAGTTCGTACAAGGTATGACTGTAGGGATGCCTAGAGACACATTGGTGAAGACAGATAGAGAGGACTATCCCACTTAGGCATTTACTCATTTGCTACCTCGGGTGCCTTATACCTTGGGCCCTACTTGTCAGGTATACCTCTTATTCTTATTTTGATCTTTTGAGTGTAGTTTTTGAATTTATCTTACTTTGTAGCCTTCTGCTCCTGCTTCTGAGGTTGAGTCTTTTTCTTCTAGGAAAAAGGCAGGGACAGCTTGTAACTCTAGGGAATCTCAATTCTCGCATCCTTCTGTACATACTCCTCAGAGTTAAGCTCCGACTCTAGCTACTGGCTCTTCATCGATATTTAGCAAGGTTGTTGGCACTCTTATTGATGTGCTTGAGTTGAGTTACATGTGATATGCCACTCATAGGGAGTTGACCTCCGTGCATCTCAAGATAGATGATAGCTGGCTTATGCCTTTTGAACTGGCCAACATCACATTAGTATGACCTTTGTGACCTTTTGACTTTGTTGAGTCGGTTGTGCATAACATTTCTTACTCGGGTTTTGCCACGTTAGAAGGGCTCCAGTTGAGAGGACTACTCATGTAATGGAGGTTTTCAGGCGAGTGATGGTTGATGAGACTCGTATCCTCGTAGTAAGTTATTTCTTGCAATATTTGTTATGTATTCATATGTGCATGGTATGCATGAAATGTTTAAGTGTATGAGATGTATTGATCCCTCATTCTTTTTATAGAATGAGCTGACTAGGAGGGTCGTCACGTTTTATGTTGCCTGAAGGAAGCTAAGGGCATTAAAGATTGCTGAGAAGCTAGTGCTCTTTTTTGACGATGAGGACAACGAGAGTGAGGAAGAAGAATGATAAGGATGGTAGCCTTGGTTTTTTTTTCATTAATAGGCCCTCATTTTTGTGTGTGTGTGTGTGCGCGCGCGCGTGTGTGTGTGTGCATGTCCGAGTGTGCGTGCGCGTGCGTGCGTGTGTCTGTGTCTGTGTGTGTGTGTGTGTGCGCGCGCGCGCGCGTAAAACGCCTTATTCTCGAAATTATATAATGAAATCTTTCCATCTTGACCATATGACATCCCTTATGGTAAGGGGCTTTTAAGGCAAGAGAAAGAGTAGGAGTTATGTCGAAGTCTAGACATCATATAACTAGGGAGCTGAAGCTCAACAGCATTTTTCAATATTTCATCATTGAGATACAGGATGTAGCCTCCTAAGTAATGGATTTTCAATGACACTTTTTAAGTAATCTTAATTTATTTAGCAGGGGACGACGAATTGCTTCAATACCAAGAACTTTGATAACTTTAATCAAGTGATTGTTGATTAACCCTCTTCCTTTTGTTTTTGTTACCCACTCTTCCATTATCCTAAATCCTTGACTCTCCTCAAGCTTGCTTGCTTCATTTCATCAAGTGGACACCTCGCTAGCATTTAGGGTACCTTCCTAAAAAATCATGGTCTGTGCAGACCCCTTCTCTAATATGGTCCATACGGACTTGGTGTCAAATAGTCATGAATATAGTTTGTGCTAACAAAGAGTTATCTCGATGAATGTCCATGCAAACCTTGTGGTTGTGTACTTAGTATTGTTGGATTTGGTCTGTTTAGATTGTGATGTCGGTCTCGCTTATCGCATGGTCTATGTGAACATCCTCGTGTGTTTAGGGTTCCTTATCCTTGTCATGCTAGGAATTGCATTGCTTAGGTGCCTATAAATGCTTCAGTTTCAAACCTTTCATGACATCTTCACCATGTCTCTCACTTTTAGTAATCGGTTGTTCAAAATCTTAGATGTTAAAGCCACTTGGGATTATTTGATTCTTGCTCCATTTTCTACCATTAGATTTCTGAAGAAGGTGAAGATAGACCTCAATTTTATTCATGCCACTCTTCACTATTAGGATCTTATCTTTCATGTTTTTATCTTTGATCATCAAGAGATTGCTCTCACACCCGAGGAGTTTGCTGCTATCATGAATTTTGACATTTCTTCAGACATTCCCCTCGCTATCCCATCTTTTGACAATCATTACCCCATGACATTATGCTTGCCTTAGAGGTTTCACTCTTAGTGCTCAAAAGTTTGTTCCAAGTGCAAGTCTATTTTCTTTACAGACAATTCTTAATTTTACGGATCAATTTTCATTTGATTTAGTGGAATGGGTGAAATGTGTCCTATTGTGTATCTTTAGTGACTTGTTAGTAGTCACTTATAAGGACAAACATTGTGATTATAAAGTGCTTCAAATTTTAATCAGAGTTTGTTCTAGAAATAATCTTTTTGGCTATTATGGCTGAGACTATCGGTGGATTGGATGCCTTAAAGAGAGATGACATCAACTTTGTAGTTGTAAGTCTTTTGCTTTTACAGGTTTATTTTACTTAGAGATCTTATTTGGGTTTTCCCACTAGGTTTTCTTTTTCTTACCCTAATTTTTTCTTAACATATTTGTTAGGGTTTTTGCATTAGCGAGTTTGCCTAACTTCTGCTTAGGTACTCCTTAGATTTTCCAACTTGATGGCTTTTTTTTTGTTAGATATAGTTATAGGAGAAGTTAAAGCTACTTACTGTGCCCTCTGAAAAGATTTGGAATGGATACACCTTAAATCATCATTTTGAGAGAAGACTTGAGAGAAAGTTTTGCACTGTGGAAATGTGGTCTGCATGGCTTAGTGAGATTACTGAGATTCGATAAATGTGTCCTTGGTGGAAAATTTTGTCACTTTTCTCTATCTTGTTATTTGGGTTGTGTTCCATTAATTGGATCAAGGCATGTAAACTTTTATGTCCTTTATCATATTCAGAGACAATTTGGTTTGAGGTAGTAAGTCCCTCTCAAACCTTTAGGCTTTCAAAGTGGATACTTGACATGGTATTTCTTGCATTTATATCTAGACTTGTAGAAATGTCATTTTGTACTGAAGAATGTGCTTGAACACGAAGGTAGTGATACAAGTATATATGATCATTACAGATTATTAGTACATTAAGAAACAACAGAACACTTGTATTGAAGAGAAAAAATGAGGATACATCTTCTATATCTAGATAGAAAACTTGTACCTAGACTTTTAGAGTTCAGTTATTTGTATGATTTTTTTCACTAGATGGAAGTTTGCATACCAATGATCATAACTAAGCATTTCTAACATTAATTGTATTTAAGATTAATATGCCTAATCATGGTAAATATATTAGTTGCCCTTTGATAATACAACCGTTATCAATCAACTTTTACAGGTTTTCTTGGCTGAATATTTTCTTTTTATTCCCTTAACTTTTGCATGAATTGCTTGTTTTTAACTTTTCACCTCATTAGGGTGTCCTAATTTTTGCCTAAGTTGCCCCTTTTGGGGTTTTTCACTTAGCGGACCTTCTTTTATTTTTTTAGTAGAAATACTTTTTCAATCTATCCATGTTCACGGGTTCTGAGAAATTATTGTCTTCTAAATCTGAAATTTGGACATGTTTATGTTTGAGTACTTTCTTTACCATGTATGGGCATTCCCAATTAAGCTTAAACTTTCCTCTAGGGTCTATTAGCAAAGCCTTGGTTTGTTTCAAGACAAGATCACCTTCCCAAATGGAACTTGGCTTGACTTTCTTGTTGTAGGCCTTATCAATCTTCTTTTGATACAATTGCATGTGATACAGAGCTTTCATTCGTCTTTCATCAACTAACACCAGTTGTTCATATCTAGCCCTCGCCTATTCAACTTCTGGCACCTTTACTTCCAAGACTACCCATAGTAAAGGAACCTCAAATATCTACTGGTAATATAACTTTCATTCCATATACTAGTGAGTAAGGTGTGGCATTCGTTGAAGTTCTGACAGTCACCCTGTAGCCCCAAAGTGTGAATGGCAACATATTTACCCAATCATTAAAGGTAACTATCTTTTTTTACAAAATTTTCTTGACATTTTTAATGGCTACTTCTATTGCACTATTGGCTTGAGGCCTAGGGGGAAGATTTATGGTCCTCAGTCCCATACTTCTGTAGGAGCTATTTGGTTTTACCTTGAAATTGTACTTTATTGTTTAAAATTACTTGTTGTGGTAACCTATACCTACAAATGATGTTTCTTTTAATAAATTTAGCCATCTGCCTTGCCCCCCAATTTATTGAAAGATTTAACTTCTATCTATTTTGAAAATTTGTCAATTGACACCTCTATGTATCTATGACCCTTTATTATAGACAGCTTTATCTCTCCTATTATGTCAATTCCCCACATAGAAAATGGCCATGGAGAAGACAAGCTAGTTAGTTCAATTATAGGTAAGTGACTCAGACTGGTATGGATTTAGCACTTATGGCATTTCTTTACAAAGTTGCAATAGCCCGTTTTAATGGTTAACAAGTAATACCCCAGTCTCATGATCTTCTTTGCTAGATTTCTTCCATTCACATGTAAACCACACACACCCTCATGTACTTCTACTAGTATCTTTTAGGCTTTTGCTTCATCCATACACTTGAGTTGGATATTGTAGTGCCTTTTACACAACATTCCTTGGAAGGAAATGAACTAAGTAGATAGTTTTCACAATACTTTCTTATCCTTTTCAGTTGCATGTTCTGGATATCCTCTAGTCTCCAAGTATGTTTAAATGTCATGGTACCAAGGCAAGTCACTGTTCGTCTCTTCCCTTATGGTGGTAACTAAGCTTGTGTATGTCGAAAACTTTAGCTTAGTGAAGTACATTGGCTTGAGCATGTCCTTCTTAGTGAGATTAACTATTGACACTAGGGTTGTTAGGGTGTCGGCTACCTATTTTTATTCTCTTGGAATGTGATAAAAGGTACATCTGTCGAATGCCTCTGACAAGTCTATGACTATTCTGACATACCTGCTGAGATTCTCATCTTTGACTTCCCAGTTACCTTTTACTTCTTATATTACCAACATGGAATCACCATATACATTGACTATTTTTGCCCCCAGTAAAAATAGAGTTTCAATGCTATAGATGCATGCCTCATATTCCGCAATGTTGTTGGTTACCTAAAAGTTCAACTTCCTTGCAAAGGATATGTGTTCTTGTTTTAGGCCGATAATTAATACACTAATGCCTACCCCTTTCTAGTTCACTACTCTATCAAAGTACATTTTCCATCCTTCCATTGACATTGCCCTTAAGTGTTCATGAGGAAATTCGAACTCTACCTTCTTGCTCTCATTTGATTGTTGTGTTAGGAAGTTTTTTACTGCTCATCCTTTAATTGTTTTCTTAGTCACATAAGAGATGTTGAACTCTCCAGCAATAGAATCCATTTGCCTATTTTACCCACTAGAGATGGTACAGTTTGCAGATACCTTAAAGTGTCATGTTTGGCTACTACCTCCACATTATATGACTAAAAGTAGTGGCGGAGCTTTTTGGAAATCCAAATTACTCCTAAGCATATCTTTTTCCACTTCCGCATATCTCTACTCGTATAGGAATAGCCTCTTACTTAAGTAGTAGACTACATATTTTACCCCGAACTCATCTGCTTGTGCAATGAGGGCCCTTATAGAGTTCTTTTCCACTGCTAGGTACAAGATTAGGGCTTTCCCTGGTTTGGGTGGGTTTAAAACTGGAGGTTTGGTTAAGTATTGCTTGATGGCTTCAAATGCTTTTAGCAATTGTTATACCCTTCACAAGGTTGGTTTTTCCGTAGCAATTTGAATATAGGCTCATAGATAGATGTAAGCTTGGCTATAAACCTGTTGATATATTGCAGCTTTCTTAGGAATCCTCTTACCTCTTTTTTCGTTTGAGGAGCAGGCATTTCTAAAATAGCCTTTACTTCATTATGATTTACCTTAATACCGTTCTTACTAATCATGAAACCTAACAACTTCCCAAACGTTACTTTGAAAACACACTTTTTGGTGTTGAGTTTTATGTTAAACTGGTATAACTTTTTGAACAACTTTTTTAAAGCCTCGAAATGTCCTTCTCTTTCTGTGGATTTAACAATCGTGTCATTTACATAGGCTTCTACCTCCTTATGCATCATGTCATAGAAGAGTTTAGTGGCCATTCTTTAATAAGTTGCTCCTATATTCTTCAGCTCGAAAGGCATTAACTTATAACAATAAGTCCCCCATTCTGTTATAAGGGCCTGTTTGCACTTATCTATTACCTTCATGAGGATTTGGTTGTATCTTGAGAATCCATCAATAAAGGAGTACATGGCTGCACTATCCACCAATACATCAATGTGAGGTAAAGGGAAGTCATTTTTGGGGTATGTCTTATTTAGGTCATGGTAATTGGCACACATCCTAGCCCTTCCATCTTTCTTTAGTACAGGGACAATATTGGCTAATCAAGTAGGGAAGACTATCTCTTTAATGAACTTGCTTCTAGCAGCTTAATGACTTTTTCTTTAACTTTCTTAGCCTATTCTGGTCTCATTCTCCTGAGCTTTTGGTGGACTAGGGCAAGGTGATCGTAGGTCGAAATTGCTTGTTAAGCCATTTCTAGATCGATACCAGGCATGTCTTCATAGTTCCAAGCAAAGAATTTTTCGTATTTTTTCAATAATCTCTCAAAATTTTCTATTTCCTAGGTAGTAGTATCATGGGCAATTAATATACTTTTAGGTTTTTCATTTCTACCAAGATTAAATGTGTAACACCATCTACTGGATTCTCGAAGGAATCCAATAAGTGATGCACTTCCCACTAGGTCACCCATCCTTAATTTCTCCAATTGTTATTCATTTAACTTTTACTTATTCTGTACTTTTTAATTCTATCTGACTTCAAATTCAGTTCTGTCTATTCCTATAGTCCATTTAGATTCATGCCATCATGTTCATGTCAATACGGAATAATTCTAAGTCAATCAGATTTTTCTCCTAAAATTCGGCATTATAACAGTTGCCCGGGTCACTATCCCAAAAATTTCAACCTGCAAAACACTTCTATAACATATTCTTATATCTCTTGGACCCTTTTAGTCCCTCGGATATCATCCTAACATCACCATTCTATCAAATAACAACACAAGCCTTAGGCCACAATCAAGAAAAACACAACATTAAGCCTTAGGCTTGTATATCATCCATTATATCAGCCAACAACTATACATTTACGAAAGGATTAATAACTGGTTAATTACAACACAATCAGTACTCATATAATTACATTTTGTGTCCTTTATATACATAACACCCATTTTCCACCTAAGTGCATAGAGTGCAAAACTATACAAAATTTACATTATTAACCTTCTGAAGAATAACCTTTGAACTTCACTACATGCTTTACGAGGCTATGTCTTTGTTCTGGTTACCTGCACACCAAAATAGGTACGCTGAGTATATAATGTACTCAATGGTGAATTCAAGCATTTAAAACATGTCCAGTAGTTTATTCATGCATATGGACTCATATTCTTATCTTGTTTCCATTTCAAGGTACAACCTAGATTACTAACATGCAAAATTATCAATTTGCCCCTATGGTGTCCCTATCAGTAAATTATCCAATTAATCATTTTACTCGTGTAAATTATAGTTTTAAGATCATTATTAACAATTGCATGCATGCTTTTTAATTATTAAGCCAATAAATGTTGTCTATGTAAAATTAGCAAAATGCCTCTATATTATATTTTAATGTCACTGGTAAATTATATTGTTTTTATTAATTTATTTTAGTTGGCTCGTCTATTAAGACAACACTGACAATCAGTGGATTTAGAGGGAATAAAATAGTGCAGTGGTCCAATTCTATCGATTATCTTAATTGCTATTTTATTGTACTTTATAGTCTGATTATTTTATACTTATTTTCCAAGCTTATGTCTATTAAATCCTCTTTTCTGGTGATTAAAAATTCCTACAATATTAGTACATTATTTTCCCTTATTTTATGCCCACATTTATTATACAGAAATTTTTATTCCCTTTCTAGGTCTCTAATTTTCGATCAGATTTTCAGTAGTTTAATAAATTTTTAGATTTAATTCGGTCTTACTAACTTCAACTAATGGCCTTTATATTTTACCATTAATTTAACATATTTATTTCCATACTAAAAGGATATAGATTTGAATTTATTTCATCCGATCAATTTTTTCCAAACAGTTACGGGTCACCGGGACCCTAGACAGTTATAGGCTCATCGCGCGTAAAATTTACTATTCCTTTGGTATCTTTTTTTTTCCTTATCAATTTTTCCGCCAATTTTCCTTCCCATTACCTGAACCCATAATATCTAAATTTTAGTTCACTTTACTTACTTATTTTACCCTGAATTTATTTTATAAATTTATTAATGACACATAAAGTTTTAATTAACATGATTTAATTTAAATTACCCTTTTTAGTGACATTTT
>CANXYI011180385.1:0-10272 GCA_948208565.1 Hura crepitans
AATGATCCAAAGGTCAGTAGGCTCCAAATACCAAAACTCACAAGCTTATAAAGAACAAAAAGATTTATCTTTAGCCTTAAATAGCTGAACATTCTCATTTTTCAATTATGGTTATAATTCTCACTAGGCCAAACAACCAAAAGCATAAGCCTAGGCAAAAGTTAGAGAAATAGAGAGAAAATAATCAGTCAAAAAATATTTAGATTGGATAATAATGGGAATATCATCAATGCAGTAGTCAAAAAGGTTAAGAGGATGACATTCAACATGTAGTCGAGGCACTGAGATTCAAAACACTAGAAGGCATAAGGCTAGCACCCATAACAAGTTAGCTATTTATTTAAAAAGCTTTATCAGCCTTCCATGATGTGATTTTCAAGGCTTATTACTCAAGGTTCATAGTCTACAAAATTCCATAAGCTTCAAAACATATCTAGCCATTACAAAGGATGCAAGTTTAGCTTTAATTAATCGAAGACAACACGATGAAATTCAAGCCATGTCAAAATTGTAAGTTCAGATTTAGTCAGTCCAAGGCAACACCAAGGACTTCAAATAAGCCTTAATCACATGTGGTTAAGCTAAATTAAAAAAAAAAAAAAAGAAGCTTGCTATTTTGAAAACTCATAAAAGGCAGCTTAAGAAAAAAATTTAGAGCATACCTTTTTATGCTCTATCATTTCTCTTTTCTCATGTTCATGGATATTTCTCATGCTCTATCATTTGTTTGACATAATTATTCATTTTTTATACGTGCTTAAATACTCTCCTCAGTGAAATGAAAATTTGCCTAAACCTTTGGTCTCTTCACCTACTCCTTTAACTCAATCCACCTCTCCACATCTCATTACCTATCACTCCAAATCTTTAACCTGAGTTTTCCTATGATGAGTTTAAAAAGAGAGTAATCTCAATAACAAAACATACATTAGCTTATGTATTTAGATACACAATCACTTATATATCCACCTAGAGAAAAATAGATTTACTCACTCACCATTCTAGGAAAGAATAGGTTTAACTCATATATCCATTCTAAGAAAAAGATACGTTTATCATTCATTTAGATTCTTTATGCATTTAGAAGAAATTAGACACAAACACATACATCATTACATTCATTTGAAATGCATTTATTCATTCACCAGGTAGTCAAATGTATACCTCCCTATATTCCTTCATTTAGAGAAAGTTAAGAGATAACATGTATATCACTCAGTTCATGCAAACATCTTTTCCTTTGCTATACATTTGTCTATTTATGATATATTCACATCAAATAATTCAATCACCATATTCATTCACTAAAGTCAGCTCATTCACCACTTTCATAGGCACTTTGACATTCATTCAAAGTCATTTTTTAGATCACCAAACATATAGGTCACCACATGTATTCATACATTGGTATATGTATTAGCTTATTGACAAACTCACATTTAATTAATCAAAATGCATAACTTGAAACTTTTATTCATTAGCTCATATTCAAGTAGGTATCAATGTACCCTGCATTAGTTGCAGTATTCACAAAATTTGGCATATTCATGCAAAAGAATTAGGTACAAAACTTTTATGCATTAGTTCATTCGTAATACAAATAGATATGCATTATCATTATCACTTTTATCATTTGGCATGAGCATCTTATTTAGGCTTCATTCATATAGCTCAGGAACACAAAAGACATGTAACATGCATGAACATATCATTAAGAATATTAATTCATTCAATTAGAAAGAACTAAGCATAAACTTACCCATGTAGGGCACCACATTCATGTTAGTTTATTCACACATATACACAAAATGTACACACACACACACACATACTAGTATATTCATATAGAGAAAAATAAGCAGCCATATACACTTGCCACTTTCATACATTCAATGCATTCATTTAACTCTTATTGCATATTACATATGCATCTAGATAGATTTAAGCCTTTTTGAAAATCATGCACATTCACGCATTCACATTCATACAAGCATGACTATATACATGCACGACATATATACATAAGATGTCACACACATACTTGTGCAATATTAATGTCCTTAACATTAAATTCAGACCATTTTGGACTCAACACTAGATTCAGTTTGGCTCACATTTTTAGCTTATTTAGACTCATCACCCGATTTGGTTCAGTTAACTTTTAACTTATTCTGATTTATCATTAGATTTAATTTTGTCCACTTTTAGCTTATTTAGACTAATCATGATATTTGGTTTGGTCTAATTCTAGCTTTTTCAGACTTATCACATATCAGGTTTAGTCCACTTTTAACTTTTTTAGACTCATCACCATATTTGGCTTGTCCATTTTTAGCTTTTTTTAGACTTATCACTAGATTCGATTTGGTCCATTTGCAACTTACAAACTTGAGGACAAATAGGCACCCGTATTTAGTATAGTTTACTACCCGTATTTAGTATAGTTTATCTTCACTTAGAGGTAAGCAAGCACCCATATTTGGTGTAGTTTTCTTTAGCCTTAAAATTTTAATTTCCTTAAAGATAAGCAAGCATCCATATTCAGTGTAATTTAACTTCACTTAGGGGTAAATAGGCACCCATATTTGGTGGAGCTCTCTTTAGTCTAATATTTTAATCTCTCCTAAAAGTGAGCAAGCATCTATATTTGATGTAGCTTACTTTTAGACTTTACCTTCATTCATTTGGAAATTTAGAAGTAAAGGCATGGTCAAATCTAAATTGGATTTTCACTTCACTCAAAGATAAGTAGGCACTCCTATTCAATGTAGTTTAGCTTCACAATATCAATTCTTTTTTGAAGGGAAATATAATTCATGTTTAGCTAATTTTTTCTTTGATTCATAGTAGGCATTTGTAGTCAATGTAGCTTTATGCCAGGTAAGTATCTCTAACTCAGTTACATTGATGTGCATTATTTCTTTAGCATTTCATAACACATATTAAAGTGTGGGCAACTATAGACACCTGTATTTTTGGTTTTGAATTTCATATGGATGCGGACCTGAACTGACCAAAAATGTCATGGTGCAACTCGAATTGGAGAAAAAATAGGGATCTGTGTCAGAAGTAAAAGCCTTGTGATATGGACTCATTCATTTTTTGGGCTTATGATGATAACTAGAGACAAGCCTAAGTAATAAGGCAAGAAACCTAAAACCATGGTCTATAAGGACCATCAGGCTACAAATCTACATGGACTTAATGCCATAGGGTCTTCATGGACTAATAAAACTAGCCTAGAGGAATAAAACCTATGGCCTATGGTTTATCAAGACAAATCAAAGCCTAGGTCTACATAAACCTTTTGCTGAAAAGCTTCTAAAAACTTAACCTTCCTATTTGGAATTTGATTCCTAATCATATCAGAAGTCCCTTTTAGCTGAATAATAGAACTACCCTAAAATACTATAAATATCCCTTTCATCAACCTATTTGACCACCTCTAATAATTTAGAATCAAGATCAAACAATCATCATGAATTATCACTTAATTTTTGAGATTTTACGGAGTAAAACTCCAACCTAAGATTCACTCTACTAGTCTTTATACTCTTACTAAAAAAATTGTCATCCTTGTAAAACCCTACCTTTTGTCTTGTTGCTTAGAGCATTAATCAAAGTAAGATCTAAGGCTTCTGTTATCATTGTTTTAATTTTATTTTTTATAAACTAATGATCTCTTATGATTAATTAACATGTGAGGTGATTATATGTAATCCTCATGTCAATTATAGGAGTAGGTTAACATTTTAAATTATTTTAATCATTTTTTAATCTTTCATTAGAAAATTTTAATTGCACTTATTTTGTAAAACTGATGAATAAGTTTGTAAGGACCTATTTTAACAAGGGTTAAGGTCCTTATAGACCAATTATTTGAATATGTGTATAATATAAGGTCCTTACAGACCAATGTTTGTTAATAGTTTTACATTTATCTCTTATGTTGCATTTTAACACTTATTTAATGTTTAATGACATATGTTTCATCTCTACTAACCACTATAACATGTTACTAATCTATATTGATATTAAATATATCTTTGTAATTAATTTTAATCATTATGTTCTTTGATATGCGTGTAAATAACATTTTAGAATTAATGTATATCAAGCAAAATCCTTTTCATAAGGAGTGTAGTCCATGCGGATGTCTATTTTAAATGAAAAAGTTTTTTATGTAGTTCGTATAGACTTATCTATGTTAAATTATTCATATCTCTTTTTATCATTAATTATTCTAATAATCCTATTTATAATGATTTTTAATGTATATTTCATACATATTCATATCCATATGTGTATCTTTAACATGCATTATAAAAACCCAATTTGGTATGATTATTAGGTCTCACAGAGCTTTGTTTTTGTTGCTAATCATTTTATTTTGAATTGTTTAAGATTAACCATTTACATTGGATATGAGGCCTAGACGAACCAAGTCCCATGTTTATCGTGTAGTCCGTATGGACTAATGCTAATGACTATATGCCATCCACACGAACCTGACAATGCAAAAATGAAACCAATCCTTATTTCATGTTTATTTATTTGGTTTTGTATCTTTTACTTCTTTTACTCATTTTGGGTTGTAAGAGGTAGTTTAATTAACTTGTTTTACATGTAAAGCACCTAACCTCACATCAATGATTTTTTTACCTACTTAATTGGTGTTTTCTTAATAAATTGGTTTTGATTTTCCCAAATAAAAATCAAATCCTAGATATAGGAGTTGGGGAATTATCTCTAATTCCTATGGAACTATAGGCAGTTGTCAGGTCAAATAACAATAAATAAATAACCCAATTTATGGATGTTTAATTCGTATTTATGCTTTTTAAATACTAAAATTTACTTTTCCTTATATGTAAAGATGACATGTATGCTTTTAACTATAATGCTTGCTTCCATGATACGAGATTGATAAATATTAGAATATAAAGGAAGGTATATTATTAAGGTATATATAAGATATAATTTTAAACCTTTTCTGGGCAAAAGATCAATGGTCCTTATTTAGAGCCAAGTGGTGACTCTAAATATTAACCACTTTATCCTTAGTACACCAAAAATCTACAGTGATATAATTTAATAATTTAATGAGTTTAAATAATTAAATTACATGTTTAATTTGATTAAAACTCCATATTACAAGCATATAAAAACTAAAATGATCAAGTTGTATTAACTAAACTAGTTTTATAAGAGCTATGTTACTAGTAATCAACCATAATCAAAATTTCAAAGTTTTAACACATGTGATGTATTAGAAATGCATATTAAGGGTACATGATTAGCATGATGACTAGTTATAGACTATGACTAATGTGATTACCATGAATTGCATGGAATTTTTCTTTGGTAAATTGGGCCTACATATCTCAGCCATTTTCTCTAATTTCTATTGAATTTCTCATCTTATCTAAGTCATCACATGTGTAATGTGAAGTGTTCTTAATAATTTTATTATGTAAAGAGATTGTATAAGGTTAGAATAGGATAAAGAAATGCAAGGAGCAAATGGAGAAGAAGGACTACTAAGAAGGACCAAAAGCAGAAGTAGTAAGTAATGTTTTAATTATTTTTTATTGGGTTTGTAATTCATGCATATTACTTAAGTTTTGGCCTAAATTGGTTTCCTTAGGCTTAGGAAATCAATGTAGTAAAAGTCCATAACTAGATCATATATTTAATGAGATTAAATATGTATAAGCATCTCAAAGCATGCAAATTCCCTTTACATGAGCATACCAAAGTATGCAACCAATGATGAGACTTAAAAGGAAGAAAACCCTTAATTAATACTAAGACTTGTAAGCCTTCTATTAATATTGTTATAACTAGAGTTCTTCTTAGTATTGAGTTGTTGAGCAAACTCAAGCTCATGCTATGTCAAATATGTTACAAACTATATTAATCAATCCATCTTAAATAGTCTATTAGTTTGTCAGCAAACTCAATTCTAATGGGTCTAGAGGTATATTAGGGAAATGTGTATGATATACATATGCACTAAGAGTTGGTGACCTAATGATCAGTAGGTGCATGAAAATGTAATTGGCATGAGATGCCTACTAGTTCTGTTATGAGTTGGGCTTGTTGGCCAAACCTAAGTTTTGACCTTAATAAGAAATAGGTATTGTCTTAGTAGGAAAATCATCGAGTTTTCTCAGATCAATGGTGAAGTCTATTAGTTCGCAATAAAATAATAGGAGCACATATATGCATTCATCTATATAATTATACTCTAACATGTTTTTAGTCTCTACATATAGGTACATTTGCATCATGGGCATATCTAATCTAAACCTATGCTTAATTCTCAAGGCTAATAAAACTGAGTAGGTTCAACTACATAGACTAACTTAGAAATCTAAAAATAGTTTTTAGAAGTGAAAATATTAGCTATGTATTTGAAAAGCCTATCCCACTTATCCCTGATGATATTATTGATGATGATGAATAATCAATATATTTGAAGCATGTAGAGGCCTTTGATATAGCAACATGTATTATGCTAGCATTAATGTCCATTGAGCTTCAAAAGCAACATGAGCATATGCATGCTTAAACCATACTATTTTACCTCAATGAGCTATTTGAGGAGCAAAGTAGAATTAAAAGGTATGAGATATCTAAGGCTCTATTTCATTGTAGAATGATAGAGAGGACCTCAATAATACAACATGGGCTAAAGATGAATAGGTATATTGAGTGGCTCATCACATAAGGATTTGTTATGGATCATTATCTAAGTATCAACTTAGTGTTGCAATTATTGCCTAATAGTTATGTATAGTTTGTGCTTAACTTCAAATAAACAAGATCAAGACAACAATCCCTGAGTTAGTGAACATGCTCAAGACTGCTAAGGATGCCATTAAAAAGAATTCCAAAGCAGTAATAGTTGTTGATTCTTCTACTTCCAAAAGTAAAAAGGGTAAGAAGAAGAAAAAAAGGATGCAACTAAGGCCCAAGGTGGGGTGAAAAAGGGAAAAGGCAAATAGCCTATGGCCATTGGCAAGGAGACTAGCCCTAAGATGACTTGCTTTTATTCTAGTAAGACTAGTCATTAGAAAAGGAATTGCAAGGCATTCCTTCATTCTCATAAGAAGGAGAAGCATGGAGATGCATATATTTCAAGTATTTATGTTATTGAGGATTAATACTAATACTACTATTGATAATCACACATAGGTATTAGATACGAGATGTGGTTGTCATTTAGTTTCTAATTTGTAGGGACTAAAGAGTAGTAAGAGTTTGAACAAGGGTGATTTGGATCTCCACTATAATGCCCGTGAGTCCAAGTTCTATGAATACTACCTTCTAGGCCCGAATCATGTTCTTTATAGTACGGGGCATCTTCATGAGGCTAGAAAGGGGCGTATAGGTCATAAAACTTTGACGGGCTTGAGAAATGGGTAAAATGAATGAATTTAAAAATCTAGTAGAACTAATAAATCATTTTGGGTCAAGGACTAGTGTATAAAGAGATAAAATGAGTTTGTGCTGGGATAGCCCCGAGATGTACCCGGACGAACCCAAAAATACCACATCCTGAACCTCAAAAATTCCAATGAATATTATGGAGAAGGAATTTTAATTTTCTGAGGTTGTTTGGTATTTTTTCAAAATATATATTCTAGCAGGTGAATAGTGTCAAAAAGTCAACAGTGAAATTTTGATTTGAAATTTTACGTAGGCCTTAGTGACCCTAATAGAGGAGTTTTAAAACTAGAATGAGTATTTTTGAAGGTCTAGAGAATTTTTTATGAATTTCTAAAGTTTAAAAAGAAATCAAGAGAAAATGGACCATTAGATCACCACGTGTTGTGATTTGGGCCATCCACCTACCCCTATATAAGGGCCTACACATGTGGGGGGTCACATGTGTGGAACCAACCTTTCTTCCCCCTTTTCTTGTAAAAGCCGATGCCATCTTCAAGCTTTTCTCCCCTCTATTTTTGCTTTCTCTCTGCTCCCATACACGCCTAAAAATCATAAATAAGATATGGATTAGATCCTCTATGACCTCTAGAGTCTAATCTAAGCGAGAGAAGTGAGAAATTTGGCTTGTAGAGGGAGAAATACAACCTTGGTGAATAGTGCCCTTTTTATGAGTAAGTGGTTTTAATTCAATTTTTATTTTGGTTTAGGTAGTTTAGAGTATTCTAAGAATAGCCATGGTTTTAGATTTTCATTTGGAGATGTAGAATTTTTGAGGATTTTTTTAAACTAAAATTTTATATGTTTAGGGTCCAAGGAATCCATTGAAGGATAGCAAGGTTTAAAGCCTCAAAGTGGTGGAAAAAAGGGTATTTTTACACCTTAGGTGTGTGGAATAGAGTTAAATTGAGTATGTCATATGTCTTGCCATAAAAGTGTACATGTTTGGTGTATGGAAATGCATGTTTGTGGTGTTAGGCATAATATTAAAGGAAATTAATGATATAGCTATGTTTAAGAGGTTAAAATAATATGTTATGCATGAAAATTAAGGAAAGAAATTGGATGTGTGCGGATGTGCATGGTGTGGCCGAATGGTATGTGTAGGATGGCATGTTATGGGCAATTATGCATATGGCGTGTTAGGTATGATAATGGCATGCAAATGGAGTGTATAAACCATGTTTGAAAGTGAGTAATGGTACTAAGATGTATGGCATGTAATCTTGACAAAATAATGACCTAATTGAGCATGTAATGTGTACCTAATTAATAACAAAGAAATTGATATTTACATGTGTGCCATTGCTGGCATGTTTATGTTTTATGTTTCATAAGACATTAAATGAGGAATTAATGAAAGAATCATGGAGTTTGGATTGTATATGTGATGCTATGAAAGACACAAATTTGAAAATTTACCAAATGAATAGTAATGTGCCCGTAAATTGATCAAATGAATAGTAATTTTGCGATGATAGGCTAAAAGTGTCATTTTGTGTGAAATGTTGCATGTAATATAATTCATTAAGCAAGGTTGACATAAGACATAGTAAAACTAAGGGTAAATGTTATAATATAGTAATGAATAATAATTTAGCCCATTAGTTAGACACCCATTAGATGGGTTGACCAGTCAATTAGGGAATTAGCAGCTGCTAGGCAGTTCGGTCCTCCTGGGGCCACTATTGTCTATTGGATGTGGTAGGTGCAGCTATTAAGGTTTTGAGATGAACCCTACACACTCGAGTATTGGGAAGTCTACCTGGGCTAATCCCTACAACCCATTAGTTGTCTGTGGATATTGGGAGGTCCAATAGGGCTGATCTCTACTATCCCGCTTGCAGATATTAGGAGGTTTACGGACTGATCCTTGCTATCTGCTAGTCTAGTATTGGGAGGTCTACGGACTGATCCCTGCTATCGAGTGAGGTAGGTATAGCTACCAAGGTCCAAAATATGGGCCATTGCATAGGATAAATCCCGCAATCCGATGTCATAAAGTGGCATTTGTCTGTTATAGGCCTAAACTGTATTGAATATGATTATGACTTAATATATGAAATTTGATTGGATAACTTAATTGGAAATGACTAAATAGGGTAACTGGCATCTAGTATGACATCCTACATGATCATGTTGATTAATGTATCTATGCATGTGTGTACATGACTCATATGTATGTTTGCATGTGTGACATTGTACACACCTCACCTTGACTTATGATGATAGCCAAAGATGAGCTCTCGAGCATAGCACAAAAAGCCATCAAGATATAAGTCCGCACAAACTAACCATAGAAATAGGCTAGAACCCAGCCCATAAAGACCATGGACCATCACTTCAAAAACTTTAATCCGTATAGACCATCAAGGATAAGTCCGCACAGACTTGCTATCGAGAAATATACTTCGGATGGAAATATTGCCTATTTAGTCTAAGAGTCAGAATCCTTGAAGGATTAGGACTTTCTTCTAGATGAAAGGGTATAGGAAAACCTAGGAAAAAAGTATAAATACTTCTTTCCATTGATAAAAAAGGGGTTCGGGAAAACATAAATTGAAAAAACAATCATAATTGCAAGCATTCTAGTAGCAGAAGGCATTGAAGGCTTGGTAAGACTTGTCATAAGGAAGAATTCAACCACCCTTACTTGAATCAAAAAGGCTTTTTGTGCTTGTGCTTGAAGAGATCCTTTTATCCAGGTAATATCTGAGGTCCATGAATGAAATTTCTATGTCTTTTATGAGCCAATGATCTCTGAGATTGTTAATATATGAGGTGATACTTTGTTATCCCCATCCTATCGATGACGAGTAG
>CANXYI011180484.1:0-11492 GCA_948208565.1 Hura crepitans
CATTAGTAAGCCCAAATGGCATCACTAAAAACTCATAATGGCCATATCTTGTCATGAAAGCTATCTTGCATACATTTTCCTTTTTCACCATTAGTTGATAATACCCTAATCTAAGATTAATCTTAAAGAGACACCTGCTCTTTTAAGTTGGTCAAACAAGTCATCGATCCAAGGTAAAGGGTACTTGTTCTTGATGGTAACTTTATTCAACTATCTGTAATCGATGCACAAATTGAATGAACTATCCTTCATCTTAACAAAAATAATCGATGCTCTCTATAGTGATACACTCAGTCTAATAAATCCCCTATCTAATAACTCTTAAAATTATAGTTTCAACTTTTTCAGCTCTTTAGGAGCTATCCTAGATAGAGCTATAGATATCGGTGCAGTGCCTAGCCACACATCAATCCCAAACTTAAGCTCCTATTTTGGCAGTAAACTGGGTAACTCTTTTAGAAAGACATCTTCAAACTTTGATACTATAGGTATCTAGCTCACTTTTAGTTCTACTATTCTACTGTCAATCATATAGGCCAACCTTCTTCATCAATCTTCTTGCTATTATTATTGATATCATGTTAGACAAGTAATTTATTCTTTCTCTCACAGTTGTAACTCATATCCCATCACTAGCCTTAAGCATAATATTCTTCTTTCTATAGTCTACCACTGCATGATACTTAGATAGCTAATCCATACCAAAGATCAAGTCGAACTCATTGAAAGGTAGCTCAATAAGGTTAGCTGTGAACTTTTATCCTTGCACCAACAAAGGACAATCCTTATACACTTTTTTTACAACAACATGCAGCCCTATCGAGTTACTAACCATAATCTCAATATCAAGTCTCTATGACTCTAAACCCCAATCTTATGCCAATGTAGTGAATATGTAAGAATGGGTGGAACTTAGATTTATCAAGGTAAAAGTAGGTAAAATAAAGAGCTATAAAGTACCCGCAATAAATTTTAGTGCATTGAACTCATTTCTAGTTTGAATGGCATATTGTCTGGTAGGTGCTTTGGGCTCTACACTGCTCTCTAATCTATCATTTTGGCTACCTCTAACTTGATCTCCTTTATCTATTCCATCATTCTTCTAGCCTCTACCAACTATAGGCAATGATCTTTATTCCAGTGTAAAAGTCACAGGCTTCTTTTAACAATCACTAATAATATGACTTGGACTGCCGCATCCCTAACACACTTCTAGTATGGTCATCTATGAAGTACCTTTATTGTGATATTTTACTCAATCTAGATGTTGGCCAATCATCAAGCCAACTAAGGTGTGCACACAAATCAAGATATCCAAACTCTATTACTCATTTTACATGTTATTAAACATTCTTATTAAAAATGTCATTAGTGAAAATATGGGTTTTCAAAAACTTTTCAAATAGTGTTACATATTCAGAAATTGGGAATCCTAATGCCAAAATTTTAGCAGCATAACAGTTGTACCAGACACTATCCCTAATTTTTGAATAGTAACTTGCATAATAAAAATACACTTCTATATATATATTTCACACACTTCTACAAACTCTATGTGATCCTCTGATCACTCTATAACACACAAACACAATCTCAATATATCTCAACCTCAGGAAGAGATATCATGCAACAAACACTTAGTTTTAAATAGTTTATAAAGGTTGACAACCTTGAAATCCAAAATGAATAACTTAGATACAAATTTAGGCCCAATTCCCATATATTTAGAACACTGAGTCTACCTATACATCAAATACTACATTATTTACATATCTTTACCAAAAGAATGGCCTTTTCTTGATAATATTGACATTTCAAGGCTTGTATCTCAAAATGTCTTCATACCTATGTATCATAAACAAACGACGTGCCAAGCGAATTTGTATTTATGTAATCAAGATAACATGTTCTAAAAAGCATTTTTTAACATACCGTATGTATATACAGTTCATTTATGTGTATAACTTATCCACGTATTTCACGTTACTCATGCAAATTGTTATATGCCATACTTATGATCATAAGACATTCATCAATGTTGAGTGAAATCATGCCACACATGTATAGCAAGCCTATAATTAAGCATCAAGCATTTATCACCAACGAACCTATAACAGTTCACACATGCACCAAAACTGCCATTTTGACTATCTTAGTACACATTATAAGTTAAATTCCATATTTGCCTTATTATTTTAAAGCCAATTTTGGATAACTCCAAACCTATGGATAACGGGATCAAAAAATGTTTCGTGATCATATTTTAGACCTAATAGTTGCTGCACTGGCATATAAAAGATTATACAGTACCAATCCATGCTTTTACGGTTGCACCCTCATATAATTATGTAGTGGCCCCTATGGGACCTTACGGTGTCTGCACCGGCATGGATATGAAGATCATAAAGTAAATCTATGAGTATGATGTATAGTGAACTCTTGGACCATAATCTAGACATCAAAGTG
This sequence comes from Hura crepitans, assembly GCA_948208565.1. Classification (NCBI taxonomy): domain Eukaryota; kingdom Viridiplantae; phylum Streptophyta; class Magnoliopsida; order Malpighiales; family Euphorbiaceae; genus Hura; species Hura crepitans. The sequence continues at coordinate 2,467 of CANXYI011180484.1, forward strand.
CCCTAGCAGCTTCTATATCCCTTAGCTAACTGGTAACCTATCCACTTCTAAGTTGTTGCATCACATGGGCTAAAATTGATTAGTTTTAGTTTCACCATCATAAGTAAGCTTATATATCTTTTAACTTACTTATTTTAGCCATCAAATGACTAAAACTAATTAATTTCATTAAAAACAACATTTTTGGTGATCATGCACATTCTAACATACATTTATGCCATATACACATTTAAAGTACCATTTTCATCCCATTTATGGTTATCACCATGTAGTTACCATCTGCACATTCATTTGAGGTCATAAGCTTATTTAAGACACATTATGCCTAAAGGTTTAACCATTTACTCATAATATGTCATTTTTAGTGTTAAATAACACTTTTAAGTTTATCTCATGTTTAGAACCTATACTGGTCCTAAACTCTATTCATGCATAATATCATTTATAATTATAGTCAAGTACAATGAATATAACATGTATACACACCACCCCTCACATTTCATGAGTTCTTATGCATATACATCCTCATGATACCATTTGGCCACACATACCAATTAAGCATAATTCATATTAAGCATCACACATGCTACATGGCCATAAATCACAACTTTCACATTTACATAAATAGTGCTCATAGCTCAAAATTACAAGCCTTTGTGGCTTATCAGGCTATTAAGCCCTTTTAGCCACTTATTATAGTTATTTTTATTCTAAAATGCTTTATAGTTATGTGCATAATTGCCATTATTTCCATTCAACCTAAATATCATATTACTCATGCATTATGAGCACAATTACCTCTATATATACATGACATTTCAGTACTTTACATTATTTCCAACTATACATAGTTTATCTTTTTATTCACCACTTAATTATATATTGCCAACTAGTTTTCAAGTGATATAGACATCGATGGTTGGCACTTTGACAATTTGGCCAACATATCTAAAATGGTCTCAATTAGCACATAAACCTTGTACATAATGCAAAGCACACTAGACATGTATAATAACATGAGAAAAAGCCATAATTAAGGTCATTTTCCAAATTATGTCCATATAGCCTAATTAAGCACATATTACACATTTTTCATTCTAAATGCATTTTCACACTTTCATTCATTCTCATAAATGTAAAAAAAATGGATTAACATCATTTTATGCTTAATTAACATTAAATGTTACATTTATCACATTAAACCCCATTTTTCTCTATATTAAGCACATTAGGCATATCAAGCACAATATGTACTTCCACCTATTTCTAATCAATTCTCAATAGCTAAAACTTCTTAACATACATTACAAAAGCCATATAATCCATTAAATGCTCCAGATCTATGATAATTCACATTTATGACCATTTATAACATAATAGGCATATTATGGAATTTGGTGCTTATAAGTGAAAAATGCATATTCCTTTTCAATTACATATACTGAGGAGGTCAAAATGGAACCCTAAGGCAAGTCTACACCTTTGATTTTCCCTTGCCCTGATTTTGGTCAAAATTTCCTAACTTAAAACAAAAAAAATTTAAAAATTAATAATATGTCTACCATTACACTAAATAAAGATCTAAAATCATAGATATGCTCTTGGGCATCTATAGAACCTAGAAAAAATTATTAAAAGTCAGAAAAACTTACCCGAACAAAAATTAGTTACTATTCATAGGGTTTAAAAATTAAGAATTTCGAGTATTTTCCTTCACAAATGTCACTTCGAGACTTATTTAAGAGTGTGGGGGCACTAAAAATGTGATTAAGTGGGCTAGGTGGAGCCTAAATAGGAGATTAAAGAGCAAAAATGGTGGCTTATAGAGTGAGAAAGCCATTGGCTTTCTTAAGGAGAGAGGGGGAGGGATTAAAATGGAAAATGTTGACTTTTTGAAAAAATTAACACCTTTTTATATTTTCCAAATATTATTATTTTAAATGCATTTTCTTCTCTCTTTTTCCTCAATTTTCCTACTCTTTCCATGCCTAATAGTCAATTTTATTTAAAATTCACTTTTATTATACCCCACACTCCTTTAAAAATTAGAGCTCAAAAAATGAGGAAAACTAATTAAATTCTCTAGTTTTAATGTTACCCGATTTTCATAAAAATACTTCCTGACATCTAAAAATTCCAATCTCAGTGCCAATGGCTTAATTAAAATTTTTAAGTATCAAGTTGTATAAATCACAAAATTTTCTGAGCTATTTTTGAATATTTTACAGTTTAGGTAAAACTAGGTCACTATTCATGTGACAATGGCGTAAAACTTTGCATTCATTGTTAACCAGTTAAATGACCTCATTTTGACTTCAAATTACACTCATGATAATGTTATAATTAGTACTTCAATTCAGTAAAATTAGTGTTCCTAACCTTTAGAATCACTATTCACATCCCAAAAAGTACTATTCAACATTGGGATTTTTCAGGCGTTACGTTTCTTCCCCTCTTAAAATAAATGTTGTCATCAACATTAAATTATTACCTGGTTTGAATAACTATAGGTGTTATTCTTTCATTTAAACTTCCATCTCCTAAGTAACCTCTTCTATGTCATGATGTCTCTAAAGAACCTTTACCAAGGGTACTGTTTTATTATGCAATTCCTGTACCTCTCTATCTAGAATCCTTATCGATTTTTCTTCAAAAGATAAGTCAAGATTAACTTTGATGTCCTCCATTGTTATCACATGCATAAGGTTTGATTTGTATCTCCTGAGCATAAGAATGTGAAAGACATCATGAATCTAATGAAGTTTTGGAGGTAAAGCTAGTCTATAGTCTACTAGTCCCATACATTCTATAATCTTATATAGCCCAATAAACCTAGGACTTAACTTCCTTTTCTTCCCAAATTACAAAACCTTCTTCCAAGGCAAAACTTTGAGGAATACCTTATCTCCCACCTCATATTCCACCTCTTTTCTATTTAGATCCACATATGACTTTTGTTTATTAGAAGCTACCTTTAACCTATCTCTAATGATCTTCACCTTTTCTTTTGCATCTTGTATTAAGTTTGGCCCTATGAGCTTAGTTTCACTGAGCTTATTCTAATATAAAGGTGTTTTACACTTTCTTCCATATAAGGCCTTATAAGGAGCCATGCCCAGACTTGCTTGATGGTTGTTATTATAGGTGAACTCAACTAAGGACAAGTATCAATCTTAGCTTCCCTTGAACTCTAATGCATAACCCCTCAACATATGCTCAAGAATCTGGATGACTAAAATGGATTGTTCATTAGTCTATGGATGGAACACTATACTGAACCTTAATTGAGTACCACAAGCATTATGAAGTTTCTTCTAAAACCTCGATGTGAACTGTAACACCCCCAGCCCATTTTTTAAGGAAATAGACAAAGAGTGCTACTTCTCATAGGTCACCCATCCTTTGATTTCCCTAAGGCACATTTATTTAACACTTGTATAACTTTAACCAACTTTAACCTAACTTGACCTTTTAGTGTTTCTTATTGTATAACTTTTCATTTCTACCTATTTTAGTCTATTAAAACACTAGATTATGTCTATTTACAATTTATAAAAAATCGGGCAGCATAACGGTTACTCGGGTAAAACCCCAAAAATTTTTCCTATAAGAAAAACACTTGTAAAATAGTTTCAGCCTAAAACCCAACTCCTAGACCCTTCTGGTCCCCCAAACATCATCAATAGCTAATATGCAGTAATACATAAGGTTTCAAACCCATATACAGATAAACATAGGCATATACATATCCATTCACAATAGGTTCATATAGCCATTTAATGGTAATATCTCCTTTTTTTCTACTTTACACATGCTGCTAACTTTATACCTACTATATATGAGTGACTATCTACAAAACCAAAAGAGTAACAAAAGAGTACCCCAAAAGACTCTGGGTCTGCTACACTGGCTTTTATTAAAGCTGGTCAGCTATCTAATCTACTGCTTGTGCATTGAAACACCGACACGCTGAGTATAAACTCAGTGGTGGAATAGATACAATAAAGTATGTCACACATACAAACATACATATGAGTCATGTACACACATGCATAGATACATTATTCCATATGGTCATGCAAAATGTCAAACTAGATGCTAGTTACCCTATTCAGTTGTTCCCAGTCATGTTATCCAGTTAAATTCATATATTAAGTTCATAGTCATGTTCCATATAGTTTAGGCCCATAATAGACAGATGACACTTTAAGACACTAGATAGCGGGATTTATCTTATGTAGTGGCCCACATTTTGGGCCTTAGTAGCTATACCTAGCTCGCCCAATAGCAAGGATCAATCCATAGACCTCCCAATACTAGACTGGCAGATATTAGGGATTAGTTTGTAGACCTCCTAATATCTGCAAGTGGGATAGCAGGGATTAACCCTATGGGACCTCCTAATACCCTGAGTCACATCTCCAAAGCATGACAAGTGGATAGTAGGACTCAGCCCCGTGGGACCTCCTAATATCCACAGACAGCTAATGGGTAGCAAGGATCAGCCCACATAGACCTTCTAATACTCGAGTGTGCAGTGTTCATCTTAGAACCTCAATTGCTGCACTTGCCACCTCTAATAGACAATAGTAGTCCTAGGAGGACTAAACTGCCTAGCAATTGCTAATTCCCTAGTTGACCGATTAACCTATCCAATGGGTGTCTAATTGATGGGCCAAATCACTATTCATTTCTTAACTAGGATAGTTACCATAATTTTTACTATGTCTCATGTCAATCATGCCAATGAATTGCATTACATACAACATTTCACCCAAAATGACATTTTTAGCCTACCGTTGCAAAATCACTATTCATTTGGTCAATTTACGAGCATGTTACTATTCATTTGGTAAATTTCTAAATTTATGTCTTTCATAGCATCCCATATACCAATCCCAACTCCATGATTCTTTCATCAATCCTTCACATAACTTCACATGAAACATGTATCGTAACCATGCCATTAACAGCACATGTATAAACATTATGTTCTTAGCCATTAATTTGGTACACATTACATGTTCAATTAGGTCATTATTTACCAAGTTTACATGCCATATATCTTAGTACTATTACTTACTTTTAAACATGGTTTATGCACTCCATTTACATGCCATATGCATAACTACACATACTATGCCATCCTACATATACCATTCGGCCACACCATGTAAATACACATACACCTAATTTCTTTTCCCAATTATCATGCATATCATATTATTTTGACCCCATTAACATAGCTATATCATTAATTTACCTTAATATTATGCCTAACACCATAAACTTGCATTTTCATACACCAAACATGTACATTTTCATGCCAAACAAAAGACATACTCAATTAAACTCTATTCCACATACCTAGGGTGTGAAAACACCCTTTTTCTTTGCCACTTGGAGGCCTAACTTGATCTTTTCCTTCAAGGGATTCCTTTCACCCTAAACATACACAATCTTAACTTAGAAAAATTCTCAAAAATGCTACATAGCTCCAAATGAAAATCTAAAACCATGGTTCTTCTTAGAATACTCTAAGCTACCTAAAACAAAAATAAAAATTGAATTAAAACCACTTACTCTCAAAAATGGCACTATTCACCAAGAATGGATTTCTCCCTTTTTAAGCCAAATTCCTCAGTTCTCTCACTTGGATTAAACTCTAGAGATCATAGAGGGTCTAATCCATATAATTTTTGTGATTTTTAGGTATGTATGAGAGGAGAGAGAAAAGAAAAATGGAGGGAGAGTGAGCTTAAAGATGGCATCAGCTTCTTGAAGAAATTGGGGAAAATAAAGTTGGTTCACATATATGACCCCCCTCATATGTGTGGGCCCATATATAGGGGTATGTGGATGGCTCAGATCGTGACACGTGGTTATCTAACGGTCCGTTTTCTCCTAGTTTCTTTTTAAAATTTAGAAATTCACAAAAAATTCTTTGGACCTCCAAAAATACTCATTTTAGTTTTAAAAATCCTCAATTAGTGCCACTAAGGCCCACATAAAATTTCAAGTCAAAATTCCACTATTGACTTTTTGACACTATTCATTTGTTAGAATAAAATATTTTGAAAAAATAGCAAACAACCTCAAAAAATTAAAATTCCTTCTCCATCATGTTCATTGGAATTTTTGAGGTTCAGGGTATGGTATTTTCGGGTCTGTTTGGGCACATTCTGAGGCTATCTCGACACAACCTCATTTTATCTTCCCATTCACTAGTTCTTGACTCAAAATGATTTATTGCTTTTGCTAAATTTTTAAATTCATTCATCTTACCCATTTTTAGGCCTGTCAAAGTTTAATGACCAATATGCCCTTTTTGGCCTCGTGAAGGTGCCCCATACTGCAAGGAACACGATTCGGGCCCAAAAGGTACTGTTCATAGAACTTAAGCTTACGGGCATTACATGAACCTTGGATCCCAATCCGATATAATCAAAGATGGCACTCCATGTAACCTGACTATCTCATCCACATAGAGTTCTACTAGCTTCTCCAAGGAGTAGTCCATTCTCACTAGTATAAAATGAGTAGTCTTGGTCAAATGATCCATAATTACTAAAACTGAATCACATATTCTCCTTATTATAGGTAACCCAACCACGAAATCTATCGTGACTCTATCCCATTTCCATATTGGAATTGTTGTATGATAAAGCAATCCAGAAGGAACCTGATGCTCTGCCTTTAGCTACTGACTAGTAAGGCATTTAGTCACACACTCAACTACATCCCTTTTCATGCCTGACCACTAATAAAAAAGCTTCAAATCATGATACATTTTAGTTCTACCAAGATGTATAGCATAAGGAGCATTGTGAGCTTCTTGCAAAATCTGTTTCTTTAACTTTTTCACATCTAGGACATAAATTTTGTTATGACAGTACAAATAGACATCTCATTTAATCTCATACTCTATTGGCTTCCCCTCTTGGATAGCACTTATAACACTCATCAATATGTGATCATCACATTGACAATCCTTCACTTGTTGTAATAGACTAGGCTTGACTTGCATCTCAGCCAAAAGAGCACCATCACTTATAAGTTGTAAGTGAACATGCATAACTCTAATGGCTACCATAAATTTCCTACTAACTACATATGCCACTACATTAGCTTTCCCTAGATGGTAATCAATCAAGCAGCCATATTTATTGATCAATTCCATCTATCGCCTCTATCTCAAATTTAGCTTCTTTTATGTAGGAAGATATTTAAGACTTTATGATCATTATAGACACAACACTTCTCCCTATAAATATAATGTCTTTAGATTTTTAGAGCAAACATAATGGCTGCAAACTCTAAATCATGAGTATAGTAATTCTTCTTATATGGCTTCAACTATCTTAAAGCATAGGCAATAAACTTGCCATCTTGCATCAGAACACACCCTAACCCATTATGAGACACATCACTAAATATAGTGAAGTCTTTCCCTAAAACTAGTTGTATAAGAATCAGAGCCTCTATCAACATAGCCTTAAGCTTGTCAAAGCTTTCCTGACACTTGACATCCCAAATAAGCTGGATGTCCTTCCTTATAATTATGTCATAGAGGCTTCTATTAATGAAAATCCCTTGATAAATAGTCTATAGTACCCTACTAACCCTATGAAACTCCTAATCTTTATAGTATTCCTAAGTGGTTTCTATTCCATCACTACTTCAATCTTGTTGGGATTAACTTGAATACCATTGGTTAAGGCTATGTGTCCTAAGAAGGATACTTCACTCAACCAAAACTCACACTTGTTGATCTTGGCATAGAGTTTTTCTTCTCTCAGAATTTGAAGAATCATTCTTAAATATTATTCATGATCTCCCTTATTCTTCGAGTAGACTAGAATATCATCTATGAAGACTATCACAAACTGACTAAGGTAAGGTCTAAAGACTTTGTTCATCAGGTCCATGAATGCTGTAAGAGCATTGGTAAGCCTAAATGGCATTAGCAAGAACTCATGGTGACCATAACTCGTCCTGAAAGTAGTTTTCACCACATTCGATTCTTTTACTCTCAACTGGTAATACCTGAATCTCAACTTTATCTTAAAGGACACTTTAGGTCCTTTAAGTTGATCAAACATATCATTAATTCATGGTAAAGGATACTTGTTCTTGATGGTAACTTTATTAAACTGTTAGTAATCCACACATAACCAAAGTGAACTATCATTCTTCATAACAAATAGAACTAGTGCTCTCCATGGTGAAACACTCAGTCTGATAAAGACTTTATTCAATAACTCTTGCAACTACACCTTTAACTCCTTTAACTCAGTTGGCGCTATATGATAAGGTGCTCTAGATACTAGAATAGTGCTAGTAGAACTTCAATACTAAACTCAAGCTCCTTTTCTTATGGCAAACCTAGTAATTCTTCTAGGAAGACATCAATAAACTTAGCCACAACTAGTATATTACTAGTATCGGTTCTTTCATTTTGGTGTCATACACATGGGTAAGATATGTCTGACAACCTTTTCCTTATCATCTACCTAGTGGCAACTACATATATCACATCAGATAAAAAGTTAAACCTCTTTACCATAACTGTGAATTTAGATTTATCATTAGCCTAGAGAGTTAACCTCTTGTGCTTGCAATATAGAATCGCTTGATATTTAGACAACCAGTCCATTCCCAATATCAAGTTAAAATCATCGAAGGGTAGTTCTATCAAGTTAACAAGAAACTAATTGTCTTGTATTTGTAAAGGACAATCTCTATATACTTTATCAACTACCACATGTTGGCCTATGGGGTTACTAACCATGATCTCTAAATCAAGTGGTTCTGAAACTAACCCCTTGTCTCATGCTCATGATATGCAAACATATGAATGTGTAGACCCCATATCAATTAAAGCTAAAATAAGAGAGTCGAAGAGGAGAAAATTACTAGCTATAACATCTAGCTCATTAGTATCCTCTTAAGCTTTAATGGCATACTGACTGGTAGGAGCTCTATGCTTATGTCTAGACTCTAATCTATCTCTCTAAGCTCTATTA
>CANXYI011180513.1:0-10576 GCA_948208565.1 Hura crepitans
GAAATTGCTTAATTTTAGCTGTAAGTTCATGCAATTTTTAAAATTCACTTGAACCTTAAAAAATCAATATGTTTGTTCTAAAAATCCTCAATTGGTCATATTTATGGGCTTATAAAATTTCACATCAAATTCCATTGGCCGGTAAGTTCGGGCACATCTCGAGCCATTCCCAACCCAAGTCCATCAGAGGCCACAATTCTCTAGCTTATGGCCTAAAATGAATTATTGTTTCTACTAAAATTTTTAAATTAATTCATCTTAACCATTTTTTGTCCTATCAAAGTTTTATGACTAGTACACCCCTTCTCGAGCCTTAGAAAGGTGTCTCGACTTCCCAGACACACTTTTTAAGGATTAAACATACTTTTCATGTAACCTCGACTTAAAGGCATTACAATTCTTCCCCTCTTATGTAATTTAATCTTTAAAATTACTTAGTGAGAATAGATAAGGTTATTGGGCCTTCAACTACTCTTTGCTTTCCCATGTAGCCTATTCTGTGTTGTGATGCTTCCATAACACTTAGTATAGGGGTACGGTTTTATTTTGCAACTACTTCACTTCTTGAGCTAAAACTTACACTAGTTCTTCTACATATCTCAAATATGGTTGTACTTGGATCTCTTCTGCAGGTATTAAATGTGTCAAATTAGATATATACCGCCTTAGCATTAAGGTATGAAAAACATCATAGATCTATTATAACTCAGATGGTAAGGCTAGCCTATATGCCGCCCAGACGTTCAGTAACCTCATAGGGGCTAATGAATCTAGAACTAAGCATTCCTTTCTTCCCAAACCTAATTACCTTCTTTCATGGTGACACTATCAGGAAAACATTATCACCCACTTTATATTTTATATCCCCATTTTTCAAATCAGCATAGGATTTCTGTTGATCCATAGCAACATTCAATCTCTCTCTTATAACCTTGACTTTATCCTTAATATCCTTGATTAGGTCAATTGCTACAATCTTACTTTCACCCACTTCACATTAACAAAGAGGAGTCTTACACCTTTCACAACATAATGTTTTATAAAGTGCCATGCCCAAACTAGCTTGATGACTGTTATTTTATGCAAATTCAACAAAAGACAAACTATTGATCCTAGCTCCTTTTACTCTCTATGCCATAGCTATGCATCATGTCCTTTAACAAATTTATCAACCTTTCTTACTGTTCATCTATCCGAGGCTAAAAAGTTACACTGTATGTCAATTTAGTAACTAAAGCTTTATGTAACTTTTACCAAAACTTGATAGTGAAACAAAGGTCTTTGCCAAAAATAATGGCTACTAGCACACCATGAAGTCTCACAATTTCATCAATGTATAGTCATGCTAGCTTTTCCAAGAAATAATCCATTCTCATAGGAACAAAAATGTGTTGTCTTGGTTAACCTATCTATAATCACCTTCACAACATGATACTTGTTTTTAGTATTTGGTAATCCCATTATAAAATCAATCATAACCTTCTCCCATTTCTATTCTGCTATTGGTATCAGATGTAACAATCCAGAAGGAACTTAAATCTTAGCTTTCACAAGCTAACATGTTAGACATTTGGCTACATATTCAACTATATCTCGTTTCATCCCTAACCACCAATAATGTGGTCTTAAGTCTAAATACATCTTTGTACTGCCTAGATGTATAGAATAAAGAGCTTCATGTGCCTCTCTCAAAATCTTTGTCCTTAAGTCATTTATATTAAGAACACATAACCTGCCATGATGATATAGATATCTATCTTCTCCCAGTTCAAATCTAGTGATTTCCCCCTCTTTGACCTTACTCATTATCTGTGTCAGCTGTACATCTCATGTCTATGCCTTTTTTATTTATTGCTTGAAATCAAGTTTGATTTGTAACTCAACCAAGATGGCATCTTTCTCTGTATGTTGCATTCTACCATTTATAGCCCTTAGTGCTACTATAAATTTCCTGCTTAAGGCATCTAATACCATATTAACCTTTCTAGGGTGGTAATCTACTAGACAATTATAATCTTTAAACAACTCTAACCACCTTATCTACCTTAAATTCATCTTCTTCTGGGTGAGGAGATATTTCAAACTCTTATGATTAGTGTATATGTAAAATTTCTCACCATATATGTAATGCCTCCAAATTTTCAATGCAAAAACAATTGCAGCCAACTCTAAATCATGAGTGGGATAATTCCCCTCATATGGCTTTAACTGCTTTGAAGCATAAGCTACTACCTTACCCTCTTGCATTAGTACACATCCTAGTCCATTGTGTGAACCATTACTATAAATGACAAAATCCTTCCATTGTTCAGGTTGAACAAGGATAGGTTCTTCAATCATAATTATCTTTAGTCTATCAAAACTCTATTGACATCTTTTATCCCATTCAAACTTCATATTCTTCTTTATTAGACTAGTTAGTGGTGATATAATCATAGAGAAACCCTTTAGGAATCTTTTATAGTAACCATCTAGTCCTACGAAACTTTATATCTCAGTCACATTCCTAGGAGTTTCCTATTCCAACATAGCTTTAATCTTGTTAGGATCTACTCTAATACCTTTTTGCTGACACAATCTATCATAGAAAAGCTACTTCATTTAGCTAAAATTTACATTTAGTTAATTTAGCATACAATTGCTTCTCCCTCAGAATCTATAGCATAACCCTAAGTTGTTGTTCATGTTCCTCCCTGGTCTTGGAATACACTAGAATGTCAACAGTAAACACTACCACAAACTGATCCAGATAAGGTAGAAACACCCTATTAATTAGGTCTATAAAAGCTACTGAAGCATTAATGAGTCAAAATGGCATCACTAAGAACTTATAATGTCCATATATGGTTTTGATGTAGTCTTATGTATATTGGCCTTTTTAATCCTTAGCTAATGGTACTCTGATCACAAGTCAATCTTAGAAAAGATACCGGCACCTCTAAGCTAATAAAAAAGATCATCAATACTAGGTAAAAGATATTTATTCTTTATAGTTACCTGATTCAACTACCTACAATCAATACATAATTAAAGTAACCCATCTTTGTTGTTTACAAAAAAGGCAAGAACTCCCTATGGTAAAATACAAGGTCTAATACAACCCTTATCTAGAAATTCTTGCAATAACAACTTTAATTCCTTCAACTCTATAGCTACCATTCTATAGAGAGTAATGGATAAAGGTGAAGTACTTGGACATGCTTCAATTTCAAACTCAAGTTCCCACTATAGGGGTAATCCTAGTAACTCTTTAGGGAATACTTTAGAAAATTTAGACACAACTGGAATTTGATCAATACTGGGTGTGAACTTACTAGTGTCAGGCACAGGGGGTAAGTAGGCTTCACGACCCGTACAGATGAGTTGTCTAGCTGTAACAGTAGAGATAAGGTTATTTATGGAAATTTTCTCACTCACAACTATCACTTCATGTCCCTCTACTGCTCTAATGGTAAACCTCTTATTTTCATAGTCAATCATAGCCCGGTGTTTAGATAACCAATCTATACCTAAGATAATGTCAAATTCATGGAAATGAAGTTTAATAAAGTCTGTAGGGAATAGTTGTTCTTGGATTACTATCCGACAATGTCTATATACTTTTTTTATAGTCACACATTGTCTAATTGGATTACTTGCTTAAATTTCTATACCAATAAACTATGGTTCTAAACCTCTATCTTGTGCTTGTGTGGTGAAAATATAAGGGTGAGTAGATCTAGGATTTATTAAAGCCAAAATAGGTGCATCACATAAAAAAAGTACCAGCAATGACATTAAAAGCCTCGGCCTCCTCACAAGATCTTATAGCATATTGTCTAGCTAGAGCTCATGCCTCAGATCTAGCCCATTAACTACTACTAGGCTAGTCCCCTTTGGCTTGCCTCTATCTTCTATTTTATGGTACTGCTGATGCCTAAGTCCGAGCAACTTCATTTTGCCTTTAAGGAAAATCCCACTTAAAAATGATCTCTAGACCTATAGATAAAACATTCTCCTACCCTTGCCTATCTGACTGCCCCTAATGCCTTCGACTGCAAGTCTAACAAGTTAGGGGTGCATTCTTGCTTGTTAGTGCTGATACTAGTGCAGTAGAGGCTTCCTAGAAATATCGATGTTTAGATATAAAAGCCTAACCTAACCTCTGTGGTTGTCTCTACCTCTGTGTGTTGATGCCCTAACTAGGACTGACTCTCCCTTTGTCTCTTACTAAACCCTAGTGCCGAACTAGCTTGACCATGTGTGAAAGGTCTCAACCTCTAGAAAAAGTCACTCTTTTCTTACAATATCTCTTCTATGTCATTAGCCACTACTACTAAAACTACAAAGTCTACAACTTTTGGGTTGCCTATTTGCATACATAACTCCATATTAAGGCCCTTCAAGAACCTCTTGCACCTTTCCTCTTTAATAAGTACAAATTCCTCTACATATCTACTCAATCTTGCAAAATCCTTCTCGTATTCTAACATTGATCTTCTTCCCTATTTCAAGTTAAGGAACTCTTCTCTTTTTTTGTCTTTGTAAGATTCTAGGATATATCTCCTCTTAAACTCTTACAGAAAGAATTCTTAGGTTACATATGTTATTGCTTTCCTCTTCTTGGTTGTGTCTTACCAATAGAAAGCTTTCTCTTAGAGAAGAGAGGTAGAACATTTCAAACTCTTCTCCTCGGTACATTCTAACTGTTTTAGAATTCTGAGTGCCCTTTCCAGCTAATACTTTCCTCTAGCTATATCATCTTCCTTGATTCTGAGAAAATCAACTACTCCTATCTTTTTAACCCTCTCTAAATGTGTCTTCTATGGTATAATTAGAGGTGGAAGAGGTATACGAGCTGAAGGAGGAGGTACTAGAGCTGGTGCTAATATATGTCTCAACAAATCTACAATCTACTATAAAAGAGCAAGAGATGATTAAACTTGCTGCTGTGGTTGAGGTTATTACTATTATGCAGTGTCATTAGGCTCTGGTGTAGCTGTACTAGCTATTACTCCCTACATAGTGTTAGGAACATGGCATGCTACCTCTTCTCCCTATTCTTCTGGAGCTTTATCACTCAACTTAGATTACTACATAAGAATAATAACCTAGAAGCCTCATTGTAGTGTAGCTTATTAGAAAATCAAATCCTTGACACTAGCACTTATGTAAAATACCTAGGAAAGTCTAAACATAAGCTCTAATACCACTAACTATAATAACCTCCAACTAAATTCTAAAGAAATCCAATCGAAGGTGCAATTTCCCACTAGGTCACTCGTCCTGAAATTTCTCTAGACCATATTATTTAACACTTACTTATTTATTTAATAGACCGATCATGCCTAAATCTTTAGTCTAACCTTTAAACATTATCTTTAAGTTATATTAGGCATAAAAATCCATTGTTTGGCCAATAATCAAGCTTACAGAAAATTGAGCAACACAATGGCTATCTAGGTGACATTTCCAAAATTTACACTTGTGAAAAACACACTTTTAATAAATACTATCAACACCTATCTTCACCTGGACCCTTCCGGTCCTCTAATATCATCATCAAAAATATCACAAACATCACACATGGACTTAGGCCCACACTCATCAAAACTCAAAAAATAAAACCATTCAAATAAAAGGCCTTTGTATAGACAATAGCTTAAAGATTAAAATTACAGACATTTACTTACCTTAATAGCTCCTAAGCTAGTTAAACCCATAACCTATAGTATTTACATGAGTTCCTGCTAAAAACATAAAAAATACAAAATTTTATACCCTTCAGTAACTTTATTGCTACTTTGCACAAAACTCAATGCTGGATTGTTATTTACTATTACTTGTATACCGAAACATTGATACACTGAGTATAAAACTCAACGGTGAATTTGATATAATAACTATGGGAATGCAAACAAATATACATATCACACATATCATGTGTGTAAAATACATCATACAATGTCCTTGGTATAAAAGTAATATTATTTATTCACAAGTATCATTGTTATTTTAATCAATTTAATGTTATTATTTAATTGTTCATAATTCTCATTATTACTATCTACTATTATTCATTATATAGTTTATTACATAGGCCTAACAAGTTAGACTAGACTTATATACACTGGATAATAGGGAAATAAATTCTATGTAGTGGCACACATTTTGGAACTCAGTCTCCTCATCGACCTAGTGCAATGGCTCAGTTACTGAACCTCAGTCGCTATACTGACATAGTCTGATAGTAGGGACCTAGAACCCCCTAGTACCTAACAAATAAAAATGTCATCACACAATGTTATCATCAATCCATCATAGTGCAGTGGCCTAACATATGGACCTTAGTGGTGCACCTCCTCATCTATTAATAGGGATCTGCCTGTACCAGATAGAAATACTAACATCATAGTATGCAGTGGCTTAACTAGTGAACTTCAGTAGCTGCACTGACCTAGTGTAGTGGTCCTATTATTAAGACCTTAGTGATTACACCTGCCTATATCATCATATTCCTAAAGGTCACAAAGACCAGTACCTCTAGCAGCTGCAAACCCCTAGTTGACCAATTAACCTATCTAGTGGATGTCTAACTAATAGGCCAACTTTCTATTAATTATATTTAATCCATTACAGATTATATACTTAATTTATTTTTAGGTGATTGATACACAATTATGATTTATTTTTAACAGTCTATTTTTAGCTGGAAAGTTATGGGTCCATTTTTTTAAAAGGCAGTTATATGTCTTTTTATTTTATTCATGCCATTGTAGGCCATATATAAACCCATGCCATTCATTGTCATATGCGATCAACTTTGGCCTCACATTGCCATTAGACTCAAACACATTCCATCCCTAAATTATATGCCATATTTATGTACACATTAAGTCACTTTTTGGCACATTTTATGGTCATTATTTTCATGTCATCTTATCACCATTTCCTACACCAAATGATCCTTACATTTACGTCACTTTTACCTATCATTAATTATACATTACTCATTCCTATGTTCATACATATTCCATGCCATATGCATGTCGTACATCTCAATATCAACATGTTACACTAAACACATATATCACATACCATACCATACATGCTCACTAAGCCATTTTACATGCCATACCTCTCAGCCATCACTTGTATATGATCACACACATTCAAATTCTCACCTCTAATCACACACCTATATCATATATCATAATCTTACGACACACATATATGCACACATGCCATTTCATGAATGTCATGCCATGATAAATCATGCACATGCCTCGGCCATACCATGATCATGCACCCACATGTATTTTTCACATCAATTTCACACATGTATCCTTTATGCACATGCCATATATGACAATTCCTTTCATATACATAATTTACACATGCCTTTTCACCTATGCATATGCTATAACACGATACTAACCCTCTCGACCAACTTAAGATCATACACTTAAAAGCTTTTCTTCAACATAATACCCATACACATTATTCAATTTCATGCCACACATATTATATCTTATCATATACATGCCATACACATCACTTCCATGCCACAACTCTATAACATACCTCTCGGCCAAGGTGACTTCATAATTTTCCACCAATTTCCTATAAATTAACCATAAAAATCATTAATATCATGTACAATTAACATCAAACTAGGCTTATATCAATAATTCATACACAAGATCTAATCAAATAATGATTTCCATACAACATTTCAATAAAAATCACATTCAAAATCAACGTGGCATACTTTTACTATATCAAATTCACATGCCTACATACATTTCAAGGCTTTTTCCCACACTTTTACTCTTTTAATTTCCTTTTGTACTCCTTGATTTTTCCTATTGCCTACATAATACATACTTAACTTAGAAAAATCTTAAAAAATCACACAAGCTTCAAATTAGAAATCTAAAAACATGGGTCTTCTTAGAATTAAGAGGACCACCTAAAACTAAAATAAAAAAAAAGAAAGAAACAACATTTACACAACTTTTGAATTTTAAGCCACCATGTACATGTAATTCATCCTTTAGTGAATTTCTTCCCTTCTATGAATGGAAATGGTGCTTACAAGCTTAAAAGGACACATCCCACTAAATTATTAGAATTTTTTCTAACAATTTTGGGTGGAATTGAGCTTGAAAAGGTTTAAAAATTATGGATGGAGAGAGAGGAAGGCATTGGCAAGCCAACGAAGAGGGGGAGGAGGAAGGTAAGGTGGAGTTGTGTGATTTAGCTTCTAAGTGGATTGTCCACATGGCACACTATTTATATGCATGAGTAGGGTGCCTCGGGTGAAGACACGTGGCACTCGAGCGCCTTAAAAATGCTCAATTTTAGCTGCAACTTCGAGTAATTTTTAAAATTCACTTAAACCTTAAAAAATTACCATGTTTATTCTAAAAATCCTCAATTAAGCCTATTATAGGCTTGTAAAATTTGACATAAAAATTCCATTAGCCCATCAGTTAACCAATTCCTTAAAAAAATAAAAAAATTTCAAAAAATTATCAAACAATCATAGAAATTTAAAATTCCTTCACAAATGAATTTAGTGGAATTTTTTACCTTCAAAGTGTGATATTTTTATGTTTGTTTGGGCATATCCTAGGCCATTCCCAATCCAAGTCCATTTAGGGCCACAATTCACTAGCTTATGGCTTAAAATAAATTTTTGGTTTTACTAAATTTTTAAATTAATTCATGTTGCCCATTTTTTAGCTTGTCAAAGTTTCATTACTAGTACACCTTTTCTCGAGCCTTGTAAAGGTGTCTTGGCATCCCAATCACACTTTTCGAGCCTCAAAGGTACTTAACAAGTAAACATGATTTACGAGTGTTACATTATAGCTTCAATTATTTGTTATGTTATGCCTTTTATGCTATCCTACTAAATCATCTCTCATCTTGTAGCACTGAATTGGATTCTACTTTTTATTTTTGAAATATGAATTTGATTTTACTTTTTTATGCTCTATTGGATTTCCTAAACCATGACTTCCAACTTCGCAATAATAGATATGTTGTTTTGTGCATCAGTTGTTGTTCTATGCAAAGTTGAAATCATATGCTTAATTTTCTTTTAACATATTTAATTACATCTTATAAATCTAAATAAGGAACTATAACTCTTAATTATTAAAACCTTGACCTGAATTTTAAGCAAAGAACACCACTAACTTAATCCTTAACAATAATTAACTCAAATAACTCTCTTCTTTAACCTCAAATAAATACATTTTAAGAAATCAAACATCACTTTAACAATGACAGAGAGGGAAAGCACAAACCTCTCTTTCGTTGGCTTGGAATCATCACTTGTTGATTTCCATTTAATTTATAGTTTCTTAACCAAAGCTATTGCAAATTGAAGCTTTGGCAAACTCCCTCAAAATAATTTTAATTGGTAAAAGATTCGGTGAAGAAAATTTTTGATTAGAAAAAGAGATTGGAGAGGAATTAATTTTGGTATATGGGAAAAATGAACAACTAGAGGCAAATAATCCTTTTGGGACATTTAGTTCAAGCCTTTTAAGTAAGCAATTATAAATAATAATTTATGCCTAAAATAATTATTGGGTCTAAGTAGATTAGGTTTACGCATGGACACACAGGTTCAACATTCGTTGTCCATAATTTTTAACATATTTATGCAAACTTTTTTACTAGCTAAAAATAGTTAATTTGTTTAAATATTTCTTAAGTTTTTAATTAATAATATATACTTATCTTAATTCTTATATGACTAGTTAGTGAAATATATGAAGTTATGTATAATGCTAATTATAAATTAATAAAAAATAATATTTATTTCAATTAATTATGTATTAAATATTTTATTTTAATTCACCATCATATATTATAAATAGTGAATTTGTTTAAATATTAGTTAATTTTATAATGATATACTTATATTAATTCACATATGACTAACCAGTGGAGTATACACATATACATATAATAAATTAAATATATAATGGTAATCGTACCTTAAATGTATAAAATAATATTTTTACTTATATTATATACACATAAAAATTTAAAATTTATATTAATATTATTAATATTTTTTATGATATTGATATTTCAATATTCATTGTACAGTTTAACATTAAGTAATTAAGTTGTGCGTTTAAGCTAATTAAGCATTATTTTTTTTCATTTAGTACTATTTACTAAAAAATGAATTTAGTTAAAATTTATAATAATATAGTCATATTAATTCACATGTGACAAGTTAGTAATGTGTGTGTATGTGTATATTTGTTTGTGTGCGTGTGCGTGTGTAATATAAATTATGTATAACTGTTCAAACTAATAAATTAAGTATCAATTTTTTTATTAATTTTGTATTATATATTAATTATTGTTATTTAAATTATTTTAAATTTTTTTATATTAATAGCAATTAAAATAGGTTTTTATATGTCAAAAATCAATTAATAAAATAAAACTAAAGATTTAAAAATAAAAAAATTATAATTGCTATCGATATTGTGATCAATATGAGTAATAAATTCAGTCACTACAATTTTTGAAAAATTAAAAATTTAAATAATGGTAAAAATAA
>CANXYI011180659.1:0-10396 GCA_948208565.1 Hura crepitans
TGTGTTTCTTAGTTGCTTCCACTATATAGTAGCCTTAATCTTACTTAGATACACTTTAATACCTTTTATAGAGGCTATGTGTCATAAAAAAATACCCCTCACTTAGCCAAAACTCACACTTGTTAAGTTTGGCATAGAGCAATTCCTCTCTTAAAGTCTAAAGATGTTCTTGAGATGTCATTTATGATCTTTTTTAATCTTAGAGTATACCAAAATGCCATCAATGTATAACACAATAGACTAAGCTAGGTAGGGTTGAAAGACTCAGTTTATCAAGTCCATGAAAGATGTTTGAGCATTGGTAAGCCCAAATGGCATTGCAAAAAACTCATGATGGCTTCATCATGTTCGAAAAGCAGCTTTAGCCATATTTGCCTCTTTGACCCTTAACTAGTAGTACCCTAACCTCAAGTCAACCTTGGAAAAAGCTCTTGCTCCTTTAAGCTAATCAAATAAATCATCTATACTAGGCAATGGATACTTGTCCTTAATAGTTACATTATTTAGCAGTATGTAGTCGACACATAACTGCAATGAACCATACTGGTGATCCTTATGGTAACAATCTTTTGAAACACATGTTAAGCAACTATTACAGTTAGGTCTTCAACTCATTTAACTATGCAGGAACCATTCTATATGGTGTTATAAATGCTAGTATAGTGCCAAGTAGAATCTCTATAATAAACCCGAGTTCATGTTCTGGAGGCAAACTAGGTAACTCTTTTGGAAAAGCTTCCATATACTCTAATACCATGGGTATAAGGCTCAAAACTTGTTTCTCTTTTCTAGTATCATACACATGTGCCAAGAAAGCCTAACAACCTTTTCTCAACATCCTTCTAGCTATAATAATTGATATAACATTAGAGAGAAAGTTTATTCTCTCACTACCAGCTATAATCTCTATGCCATCACTAGCTTTAAGAGATATTTGCTTCTGCTTACAATCTATAATCACCTAATACTTGGACAACTAATCCATGCTTAAGATATGTCAAACTCATCAAACAATAACTTGATAAGGTTAGCTAAAAACTTCAGTCCTTGCAACATTAAGGGACACTCTTTGTAAAACTCATTTACTATAACATGCTAACTTAATAGGCAGTCTGGGCTATGCTCAATCCTCTGAATACCATTAGTCCTCCTTCATTTGTCTCCTTAGTCTCCTCTTTAACCAGAAATAGAAGTATGTGTAAATCCTTGCCTAGCATCGGACCTCTTTGGACAGTCTCTAAGTTAATGGTCCACTAAGCCATAACTAAAACAAATCCCTGGCTTAGTCATCTAATAATTTTCTTTATGTCTCTTATAGCAAATTAGACATTGAGCCACTAGGTTGCTCTTAACTGGAGAAACTAGAGTACTAGTAACTTAGGATTGCTACTTATCTTTGCACTTAGTTTATGCCTTGGTTTCTATGATTGGCCTTATCCCTAAAACAACTGTTGTGCCCTTGAATAACCTCTTTTAACTTTTTATTTGCATACTAGGTTTTTCCTCGGCCAAAAGATCTTTTATTCTTATAGAGCTTGTGCCTTTCCATTCAAACATCCACTACCATTTGACAAGCTGCCACTAATTCTAAAAAATATCTTATCTTTATCGAAGTTATCTATATCTTGATCTCCATATTAAACCCCTTCTCAAGTTATTTACAACTATCAAATTTTATCCATACCACATCTTTAGAATACTGGCTTAACATGGTGAAATCTTTCACATATTCTGGTGTAGATCTCTAACCTTGTTTCATATATACAAACTCTTATCTCCTATTATCAATGTATTGTTGAGTGATATACTTCTTTTGAGACTATTCTAGGAAAAAATCCCATAACAAATCTGCCTTATACTTCTCAGTAGTGTAGTTCAGTTGCTGCAGTCCTATTTAACTAATACTCTGCCCTATCAAAATCTACTAATCTTTCACCCTTGAAATCCTTAGCCCTAATCTTCTTTACCCTCTTTAAGAATATCTTTTAAAGAGCTTGAGCTAGTAGCAGTAGTTGTTAAACTAGTACAAGAAGTGGAGGTGATACTGCTATGGCCTGTCCTAATAGTTGTAACATTTTTGAAGAAAAACTAGTGGTACTTGTGCCACTAAATATGCTTGCCTAGCATCACTCTGAGTAAAACACTCAACCCTAGTGGTCCTTTAACCACTTGTAGTTAGAGCATGCCACTCAACCACTTCATTACTATGTGGTGTAGGAGAACTCATCTTTGATCTATATGATGAAGAACATATTATAAGCCTTAATATCATACTATTATGTGATGCATGTTTTCAAGATCTATGGCACTCATATATAACCTTTAAATATTAAGAAATGCCTAAACCAAAGCTCTGATACCACCTAATATGGCACCCCTCACTCGATATGGTTAGCAGACCCAAATAAAGAGTGACACTTAAAGTATCATTTCAACTGTTAACATATAAAAGGCTTAGTCTAAATCATCTTTAGTAAACATTAAAAGTTATAAAAATGTGAATTATCAAAACCTTTTATTATACGAAAAGTAAAATTGGGAAATCCTTGTGTTGAAAATTCTATAGCATAATGTTGTACCGGGACACTATTCCCAATATGAATATTAACCTATATAAAGAAAAACACTTTTAATATATCTCAATATCATCTTAGTCCATCTAACAATCTAACTCAAATCTCAAGCATCCTTTAAGCATATAATAGGAAGAGATATCATACAAGTATAAAAAACATCTATACATACTTAATAAGTTTACAAATCACTATTAAAGAGTTATAAATCAATTACTTCCCAAATTAGGCCAATGCCTTAAGATTATACAAGAGTTCCTCTATATGACAATATCCCATGATTATAGAAAAGAAAAAAAATTCCAAAAAGAATGTATCTCTTGATCTTCATTAGATATTGAGGCTTTAACTCTAATATGGTCTTTTAACCTACGCATCACAAATAAACATGATATCTTTAGTGAATGCTTAGTGGTGTATTCAATGCAACATGAATATACACTTTCAAGTACGTATGCATATTGGCAACATAACATAAGCATAGTGCCATATATAAGCCCCATAAGAATATCATAATATATAAATGTGTAGGTATAAGTATGTGCCCTATCATAATCATACACTTTTATCCATAAAAAAAATTATTATCATGCATTAAGCAAATGATGTGTAGGTTATTTAGTTCCATATCTATTGTCTCATAGTTAGCTAGTTATTTTGCCCATGCTAAAGGAAACACATAAGCTATCTTGGATAATAATGAAATGTTGGGCCACTAAGGCCCCCAGGACTATAAAAGCCCAACAACGTGTGATCTAAAGGTCACAAATCAACATAAGACCTAAAGGTCATGAATCAACTTAGGACTTAAAGGTCACGAATCAACATAAGACCCAAAGGTCATCAATAGGTATAGAAATACCATAGTGACTACTATAAAGCCCTAGTTAACTAGTCTACATATCCAATCAGGTTATTTACTAGTATGGGCTAATCACTAAATTTATTTTTGTTTCATAACATTTAAAAGTAGCTTAAAGTATATTTTGTTTTTTCTAAAGATTCATTTTACCAATATATGACCAAAAGGGGAAAAGTGTGATGCTTTTTATTTCATTTTGATAGCTTTTTGGAATTTGTTAACATACATAAAATAAACATAATTGTAAATTAATCTCAACACACATCTTTTTTTTTCCATTCATAGCATAAATTTAAGCCGCCATAAGTTATAATGAATAATATACCCAACTTTTCACATTAATATGGTGTAACATTAATTAAGCATGTAATACCATACTTTCGATTAAAGTGACATAAAAAGGCATAATCACCTTAAACATATAGGATACAACATTTACGTATCATTTACTCATTTCAATTTACTTAAGACTTAAATTACCAAGCATGTGCAAAAATTAATGTTCTTAGATTCACATATCTAAGCATTTGACCACCCCATGAGTTATGTTCAAACAATTATCTTTCTTAAATTTACATTATATCATACAACAATTTATATTCATTAGACATGCCATTGCCTTTATAGACTAGCATTACACATAATAAGCATAATAGGCCTTAAACTCATTAATATCTACTCACGAGGCCATTTGGCCACTTGATCATACACATATCTAACATCAATGTAGTCATCTTTCATGCATCATACAATGCTCACATGATCACTTGACAAAGATCATAAGTATTCATCATTATTAACACACAATGTTCATAGTCACTTACACATATACATACACTTTATTTTTAGGGCATACATAAAATCAATGTATTTTACTTTGATTAAACTTACCTCAAGTTAAAAAATACACCAAATAAGCTTTTATAGGCCTTCCCTTTGCTTTTGCTCTTATGTAATGCTCGTGTTTTGAGGCTCCATGAATAATACCATAAGGTTTGAAAAGTGCACTCGAAGTGTCGAGTCACTTGCACATGGACCAAGGTAGTGACATGGGACATGAAACTTTAAAGGGCCTTAATTTGATAGAAAGAACAAAATTTAAAAATTTAGCAAAACCAATAATTTATTTCAGACTAAAAGCAACCCTTTAGTGTAATAAAAATTTTTTAGGCCGGGATTGACCCAGGATGTAACCAGACGGACCCAAAAATAATGGACCTTAAAGATAAAAAATTCCACTGGGTCTGCTGGTGAAAGAATTTTTCAAATCGGAGGTTGTTTGCAAATTCTCATAATTTTAAAGGTTGGCACACAAATTGAGGTAGTCTAAAAACTATCCTATCGATAGAATTTGGCCACAAAAATTTATGAGTAGGTAGAAGGGATTAAAATAGGAAATTTAAAACAAACAGTGTAATTTTTGGAGGTTCAGGTGAATTTTGGTGAATTTTTAAAGTTTCTTAAAAAATTAAGCCATTTCGGGATAGGTTAGGTAGCTATGGACCCCACTTATACACTTGTCAACTGACCTAGGGCCTTGACAAGTGTCCATAGGTTGTACAAATGGATTTTTCCACTCAAGCAAAAGAGAAATTGTCCTTTTCTTCTGCCCAGATTGCCGATGCTAGTTCTCCCTTTCTCTAGACATAACTTCTTCAATTCTTCACCAAAAGTGGTGATTTCAATCTCTAAATTTAAGTTTGCTTGTTAGCCACCATGAGGAAAAAGAATCAAGTAAAAAGAAGTTCTCAATCTAGAGATAAAATTCATCAAAGATTTTTGGTTAGAATTATTCCAATAGGGGTACCAAAGGTGAGTCCCTTGCTCTTCCTTTGAGTTTTCTTAGGCTTTTATGGCCGAAAATGACTCTATGGGGTACTTAACATCTATGGGGATGTATGTGTTTTGTGTTTAAGGTGAAATTGGACAAGGTAAGACTTGAAGAAGGGCAAAAAATGTTACCATAGTGGCTGGAATTGAGGTTGGCTGTCTAGGCATAGTGGAAATGGCACATTCAAAGTGAAATGTAAGTGGACTTCAAGCCTTTTTTTCATGTGTTAGGGTGCCTAGGCTAGTGAACCTTGAATTAGGATTGTTGGAATGATGAATCTAAGGTTGATTTCCTTCTTGGTGATGTTGGTTAACTTGAGTATTTAACAGAATTGAGAATATTATTTTAGTGGTTGCTTAATTGGCCTCACAATGCTTGTTGATTTTAATGCCTATGGGTGTTTGAATGAGAAATTTGCTGCTTATGATGAAATTTTAGAATGTTCTTGGCATGTTAGGATGTGAACTATGGAAATTTTGTTGTGGAAATCACCATGGATTGTGTAATTTTGCTTGTACCCATAAGCTATCATAAGTGGGTTCTAGGAATGTTGCTTTGTACCCTATCCATATTAGCTTAGAATGAAATGTTTATGAGTACATTTGAGTTCATGGCATGCAAATTGATTAAATAATGTTATCATGTGTCAAAGAATGGAAATTGAGTCCATTTTCTCTAAGTACCCAAGAGTTTAGTCATGGCATGTTAACATGAAATTTAAAGTTGTTAAGAATGAATTAAGTATATTACTTTGGCTTGATTATTGGCATGAAATGGCTATGGAATTAACTAAGTATATTACATATTTATATCATAATATACACTTTGAAAATGTGTATTTGAAATGGCTAAAAAAGATTGGATTAAAACATGTAGCTAAGGCTAGAAATAAGCACCTAAAAGTGGCTTGAGTGTGCAATGTAAATGCAATATTGTTTATGCCTTTGGGCTAGAATTTTAAGATGTAAATGGATGGCATTTGTGCCTATATTTTGGCCATGAATTGGCCCAATTATAGTCAGCTTTATACCTATAAATGTACTTAAAAGAACATTGAAAACTGAGTTAAATTTGGACTTAAAATAGTCCCATAAATTGGCTTTAAAAGTGGTCGAAAGGACCTATAATTGTTTAGTTGACCCATTCCTGAACCAAAATGTCATTGGATAGAAAATATTGACTTTTAAGAATTAATGCCATGATAAATCATCACATATAACACCTTGAATTATAGTTATAGCAAACTGAAGTTTTCTTATGGAATTTTACTCGGTAGAGCCAAAATATGGCTATACCAGTCTGGATAAAAAAATTAAAGTATGGGATAAAATTTTTATCTGTCTATTTTTGAAACTTGAATACTATAAGAATATTTTTGGTTAATAAATGAACTTAAATTGAGCTACTTAGCCCATTAGTTAGACACCCACTAGATGGGTTGACTGGTTAATTTAAGATTTTGCAGCTACTATTTGTCTGATATTTAGACAGTTATTCTTTTTGGTGGCCGGAGAGGTCTACAGACTGATCTCCATTATGTCACCCAGTTATTGATGGCATTTATTGGTGGTTGGAGAGGTCTACGAACTGATCTCTATTATGTCACCCAGTTATTAATGATGATTAATTGTGGCTGGGGAGGCCTACGAGCTGATCTCCATTATGCCACACAGTTATTTTTTACTTGTGTCTAGAGAGGCTACGACTGATCTCCATTATAGCACACATGATGGTGCATCAGCATAGGTCTAGAATGGGGACCACTGCACCAATTTATTATCCTTCTAGATCTAGTGTCTTAAAGTGTCATCTTCTTAGTTAGGCCAGTATAGTAAATTAAGTAATAGGCAAAATAATTATGAAAGATAAAATTTAAAATTATTTGGATGACCTTTTCAAATAAAGTGGTAAAAATACAGTAAAAGGGCATTTTAGTCATTTTCCACATATGTTGCGAGTAAAGTAATTTTTGTAAGATATGCATGTGAAAGTAATAATTCTTACTCTAAATAATTTATTTGAGTCACAAATGCTATTTTTAGACCTTATAAATACCTTAGGGGTATATTAGTAATTTGGCACCCCAATGAATAATTAAATGAAATAATGAAATAAAATCATTTCTTAAAATGTACAGGTATTTAAATGATAAAATGCCATGATTAAAATGCTTTAAGTTCACCACTAAGTATCTCGTATACTCAGCATACCTACTTTGGTGTGCAGGTACACAATAGTAGGAACTTGCCTTGTGAAGTGTGATGATAGTGGTTCAAAGGATATAGGTGAAGGATTGTGATGTAATTATTATACACTCTTGATATCTATTTACCTAGGTGGGAATTGAGTAGAAATATGTATGTAAGCTATAGTCATGTAATGTATTTGAGTAAATATAACCTACTAATGTAAATAAAATATTTCTATATGCTCTTTTTGTGAATGTATGACACAGATGTGATGTGTGATGTTGATGTGAGCCTGAGGCTCTATTTATGCATTTTTTATCTGTAGCCTGAGGCTTAAGTTTGATGTGTGTTAGATAATGATGATAGGCTAAGAATAGGGGACTAGATGGGTCTAGGAGATGTGCTAAGTAATGCTTATAGAAGTGTGAAATAGGCTTGTTAACATTTTGGGATAGGACCCGGGCAGCCATTATGTTGCCGGATTTTTAGGTGGTACTTGAGTATAATTAGATTTCCTCTGTAATGACTGAACCATATTAATTCTAACCTAAATGGATTATAGGAACTGACTGAAGTGATTTTAGAGTCAGATAGAATGATCTAGTGTGGCATTGGTAAAAATTAAATGAATGACCTTGGGTGAAATTTTAGGATGGGTGACCCAGTGAGAAGCATGCCGCTTATTGAGTTTCATCGACAATCTAATAAGGGGTGTCACACTTTGTCTCTCTCACTTTGCTCTATAAGTATAAATAGGCTCTTTATGTAATACATATATATATATATATATATATATATAATTATGTACACCTCAATGATTAAAACCAACATAAGAAACATGTTCTTAGGCATCAAAGGAACTTTAGAAAAACATGAAAACCCAAAAAAAATCTTATGTGGACAAAATGTATCACTATTCACTCCATACTTCCACTATGAAAATCCTTTAATTTTTCTTCAATCTCTTACTAAAATTTGCGTTTATGGGCTATAAAAGGTTTAACTTATTGGTTAATTGGTGTGTAAAGGTAGGAGATTGAAGCAAGAAGAAGAAAATTTTGAAGGGCCATAGAAGAGAAGCCATCAACTTTCTTTATATTAGGGAAGAAGGAGTACTATTGAGGGTTTGACAAAAATAAGGAGAATTTGACCTTATTATAAGTCTCCATATCTAATGGTGTATATTCCTTTTCTTTTGATCCAATGGCCATGGATAATCCACATTTCCTTCCCTCTTCTTCCAAAAATCATATAAATCAAACCTTAAGAACCTTTAGCAACACTTGCTCAAAAATTAAGAAAAAAAATTAAAACATAACTTTTTAACTTTACCTGATTTTATAAAAGTACTTCCTGATATCTAAGAATTCCAATTCCAATACCAATAAACTATTTAGAATATTTGATTATGAGGTTACATTAATCTTGTAATTTTCTCAGCAAAAACCAAATATTTTATGGCTCAGTTTACATTGAGTCATTATCCATGTGACACTGCCATAAAAACTTTCCTTGTATTTTTAACCACCTTATTGACTTAATTTTCATTTCAAATATTGGCCAAAATTTTATTATAGTCAATACTTCCATCTAGTCACTTTAGTCTACCTAGGGTCTCGAGAACACTATTCACATCTTGAGAAGTACTATTAATAACCTCTAGATTTTTAGGCATTATAGCGAAGATATTTTATAACTTTGATCTAATGGGTCATATTAAAGCCCAACTAAAACCCCTTCTTACTTCTTTTAATTCCCTTTATATTTTTGTTCTCTAAATTCTATCATCAATTAACTTGCCTTATAATCTCAATAAGTCACTCGTAACAATGCCCGAATTATAACACCTATGATTTTAGGCTTCCTGAACAGTGCCACAGGGTCTAGGAAGTATGCTTAGGTTACTGGGTTACTTGCACATGGATCAAGGTAGTAGCACTGGTCATGAAATTTCGAAGGGCTTTAAGTTGATGAAAAAGTTAAAATTCAAAAATTTAATAGAACTAATAATTCATTCTAAGCAGTAAGGAATGCATCTATGTAATAAAAATTTTTCAGGCTAGGATTGACTCGAGATGTGCTCAGACAGACTGAAAAATATCAGACCCTAAAGCTAAAAAATACCATTGAGTCCACTAGTGAAAGAATTTTTGAAATGTAAGCTCATTTGTAAATTCTCAAAATTTTTAAGTTTGGCACGCAAATTGAGGTAGTTTAAAAACTATCTTATTGTTAGAATTTGGACATGAAAATTTATGAGTAGATAGAGGGGATTAAAATATAAATTTTAAAATAAACGATATAATTTTCTAAGGTCCGAGTGAATTACTGTGAATTTTTGAATTTTGCCAAAAAATTGAGATGGTTCGAGATTTTTGAGACCACCTTTGATATGTAAAAGTGGGCCCCACTTAATGCCAAGTTGCTAAGGAGGTTGCTAAGTGGCAAACCTCCCTTGACAAGTGGATTTCCATTTGGATGAAGGATTTCCTTCCTCCATTTTCTCCTTGCTATTGCCGATGCCAAAAAAAGGGAAGAATAGCCATAACTTTTTCATCTGACCACCAAATTGAGTGATTTTATTTGCTAAATTTTCTACTATGTGTTAGGCACCACGAAGAACAAGAATCATGTAGAAAGGATTTTTTGTTTGCAAGATAAAAATCATACAAGCTGACTAGTTTATAGTTGTCTAGAAAAGTGACCTTGAGGTGAGTTTTAGTTGATTCTTCACCTTTCCTTGGATTTTTTGGCTATCATTTGATGCTAAGACATGCCTAAGACTTGTGTGATTATGTGTGTGAGGTATTTATGGCCATTGAAGGGCAGCTTGAAGCCTACGAAGGGAGAGGGAACCTACCGTGAAAGTTGGATAGCTTGGTGTGCTTGAAGATTTCAAGGGCTTCTTTCATAAGTAAGTGAACTTCAAGCATTTTCCTCA
>CANXYI011180707.1:0-10823 GCA_948208565.1 Hura crepitans
GGTAAAATCATAATTAAATGTGAGGACTAGACCTATAATGGCATAGTAAAGATAAAATTAGACTGAATATGGTTTAAATTAGGTAATGGCCCATTAGTTAGACACCCACTAGATGGGTTGACCGGTTAACTAGGGATAGAGCAGCTACTAGGTAGTCAGTCTTTTTAGGACCCACTGCTATGTGTAGGTGGTTTTGAGATAGTACGATGCTTTGGCATCCTATTTATAGTGATTGTGGATATTTGGAGTGGTCTATGGATGTGTCCCTAGTATCCACTATTGTGTGATGCTTCGCAGATATTAGGAGTGGTCTATGGATAAGTCCTTGCTATCTACTAGTCCGATATTAAGAGTGGTCTACGGATGGGTCCTTGCTATCGGGCGAGGTAGGTGTAGCTACTTAGCCCCTAAAAGTGGGCCACTAGACTGGATAGTCCCGCTATCTAGTATCTTTAAGTGTGGCCTATCTATGAGCTTGTAAATAGATAAAATAAACAATAATGACTAATACATGAACTAAATCAATGAATAATTAGACCTAGCCATTTAGGATGACTTTATTGTTTGTGGAACCTTGCATATTACTTGTTGCATGAGATATAATATAATTATGTTATTCCACCACTGAGTCTAGTACTCAGCGTATCGGTGTTCCGATGTGCAGGTCACAAGTAGAGTACAGGTCAACATCGGACGTCAACATTGGTGTAGTTGTCCCAGTCTTTTGGTATATTTCTTTTCTATTGAGTTATGTATGTATAATATATTGCACTCATGTATGTCTATAGGTAGAATGGGAAGTAAAACTATCTATAGGTAGAATGGGAAGTAAAACTATGTATATTAATAAAAGGAATTTAGTATGAAAATATAGTGCTATGAAATGAATGGTTATTTTCTTGGCATGCTTGTGTGTGTTGATGGGTCTACGACCTTGTGTATTATGATTGTCATAATGTTGTGTGGCTAGCTAATTCTGGAGGACCAAAGGGTCTCAAGGAAGAATAAGGATGGTTTTTCAAATATAAGTGCATTTTCTTTGCAAGTTTAATAAGGTTAGGAAGCAGGGCAATCGTTATGTTGCCTGAATTTCTATAGTTGGCTGGTATTGCCTGAGGATACTTTTAACGAACCAAAATAGGATGTAATTCATAAATAAATGATTAGTTTTAGATAAAGGATATGCTTGGCCAATATTGGTTACAGGTGGGTATAAGTTAACAAGTGACCCCTAGGGAAATCTTAGGATGGGTGACCTCATTGGGAAGTGACACTCTCTGCCCGTTTCAGGTAGAAATGGGTAGGGGCTGTACATGTGTAACTTGGCGGGAATTATGCTACTTATTGGATTTCTTTAGGAATTCAGTAGGGGCTGTCACATTTAGGGCATAAAGGCTCTATGGTTCAATTTTAGTGTGAAGAGTTTTGCTCTAAGGGGAGGAATAAAGAAAGAAAAATGATGAAGGAAGAGGGGAGTGTGTTGGCTACAATTTGGAGAGGAAGAGTGAATAGTATTTTTAACTATTTGGATCAAAATCATCTTTTAAGATGCTATCTCAAAAATACAGTATTTAGCATTTTCCCCTTTTTTTCTTCTCTTCCTGAGCCAATTAAATTGTCATTTTTATAGCAACAATCCACATTAATTATCACCTAAAAGCCTTCAAAAATTAATGCTTAAAAACAGTAAAAAACCAACAAATTTCGTTCTTTTTTTGTTTCCCTATTTCATAAAAAATTACTTCCCGATATTGAAAAATTATAATTTTAGTGCCATTAGCCATGTTGGAATTTTTAAGTATCTAGTTGAATAATTTTCATAATTTTTTGAGCAACTTTGAAATTAATTTATGATTCAGCTTTGCCTTGATCACTATTCCCAAGACATTGCTATAAAAACTTTCTTATCCTTTTTAACCACTCTAATGCCTCAGATTAATTTCAAACTTTAGCCAAAATTATTTTATGATTAATACTTTCATCTAGTGTCTTTAGTGTATCCCAGGTCTTAAGAACACTATTCATCCTAGTAAAGTATTATTTGTAAGTATTTAGGTTTTTGAGGCTTTACAAAGACAATATGAATATGTTAAAGTTAAGCTCATATAGCTATAAGTATGTATAATTAAGAATCAAAAATTTGTATTGCCATATTATGATATTGATGATTTTAATAAAATTGTAATTATGTTAATTTTTTGATATGGTAAATTATTAACAATTATGTAAATAAAAGCCACTTTTAATCCATTTAAGTTGGTGAAATCTAAATAAATATGTCAGATTGCCCATTTACTAAAAATCCTAGATGTATAGGTTCACCAATCAACTATGTAATGCCTTGAAAATCCTGATAATTATGAATAGTACTTTCCTATGATGAATAGGGTTCCCGAGACCTCGAGATGCATTGAAGTCACTAGGGGAAAGTATTAATCATAAAATTATTTTTGGTAAACTTTAAAATTAATCACAAGTCATTAGAGTGGTTAAAAATGCAAAGAAAAATTTTATGGTAGTGTTTTGGGATCAAAAGCTAAACCGTAAATTTATTTAAAAGTTTCTCATAAAATAATGAAAAAATTTATGATGTGATACATAAAAATTCCAACAAGTCTAATGGCTTAGAAATAAAAATTTTTTGATATCAAGAAGTAATTTTCCTAGAAATCGAGCCACATAAAAAATAAGGGAATAAATCCAATTTTTGAGTTTTGAGCTCTAAATTTTAGAGGCATTTGAGGGATAATAAAAGGGAATTTTTGACACAAAAATAGCAATTTAATTTTCTCATGAAGGAAGGAAAAATTCAGAAAATTTTCAACATAAAATGCATTTTAAAAATAGGAGTATAAATACATAAAATTCACTCAAAATGACCAAAACACTATTCATTGTCTTCCCAAAACCAGTAGCCAATGTCTTCATTTTCCTCTCCCTTTTCTTTTCTTTTGTTCTCCTTTATTAAGCCAAATTAGCCCACCAAAATTGAATTGTAGAGCCTCCATGTCATGAATAACTCATAGGAAGTGGAATTTTTGAGAAATAAGGCCTAAAAATGTCAGAATTCACTTCTCATGAATAGTACCCACGAATTTATTGAGTAAGAATTTCTAACTTCCAACATTTTTCCTAGATAATAGAGGTGCCCAAGAGTAGGTCCATAGTTTTATATTGAATTTTAGAGCTATAGTTTTAGATTGAATTTTAGAGCTATGGATTATTTATTAAGAATTTTTAAAGTTTATGCCGAGTTAAGTTGGGAACTTCTGACCCGATAAGAGATAAAGGGAAAAAGAAGGCATAGATGGGTCTTCAAGAACCTCCTCAAACTTATCAATATATGTAATCAAAATAATGTGGCCAATTTCAAATAAAACCATTAAATGCAATTATTATGTCTATTGAGCATTAAATGCTCATTTTTGTGTAGTAATATAAATGGCATGTTTGTTAGTGTATTATAACATCTAATGAGTATATGAAAATGTTTTAAATGTATAAGATGCAATGAAATTTAGTGCAAGTGTTACTTTTACTAAAATCTCAATTCATGCTTTAATATGAACATAATAAGGTGTAAACAACTAAAATTACATTTGTGTAGCTAGATAGATATAAGACTTGTTAAATATGCTTATATGACATTATTAAAGATGTATGAAAATAAGAGGGGAATAATAAGCATGTAATATATTCATTATATGCTTTGAGTTGGATGTATGTGAATCATGTGTAAAAGTGCTTTTACTAACACTTATAAGCATGAAATTGAGGATGTAAATGCTTGAATTATAGTTTATGATATAAAACTACATTATATGGATATTTTGAATGAGATGGCTGAGTTTTAGCATGGTGATAATGAGATATTGATGTAAGTGTTAATGTATGCCATAATGAATGCCTATATATGCTAAGTGTGTGAGCATGTGTCACGACCTAGCTAGGGGAAATGCATGACCACCACTTTTGAGGGATGTATAGTGGTGGATTGGATGCCTTAAGATAACAATATGATGTTAAAATAATAATTAAAGCATAAAAGATGTAGTGGTCGAAAGGCTTTAGGACTTAGTATGCATTTGTGCACTAAATTGCTAAGTCAAGTATGTATGTGGCTTTCTAAGTAAAAGAAAGATCATAAATGAAATAAATCCATATAATGAAGACAAAAGTGATATTATGAGCATTAGATTATGTGTATGACAATACAATGAATAAATTGATGTATTAAACCTCAAATGTGCACATATGTAAGAAAAACCAACTAATGAAGGCTAAAAAGGCCTTAATGGTTGAAATTCCCAATAATGCATAGAGACACAAAATTTTTAGGTTCTTAAGGTTTAAATTGTGCTAAAAAATGATTATGAATGGTAATTTTATAGTAGGATGTAAACAAACACCAAGTGGGCCTAAATGATTTAGTATGGTTGAATGGCCTATTATGTGGCATTATGTTTTATGCTTCATAAATAACTAAATTTTTATTTTTCTCATGTTGTCCATCAAATTTTGATTATGAACATAACAAATGGCATGAAGAAATGAAAAGATAAAACTAAAATGGTCTTAAAATCTGAAGGAGTCTAAAAAGGGTTATACAGGGCACAATATGCCATAAACATGGAAATTCTGAAACTAAAGGCACAAATGGATGTAAAAAGGCCATTGTGACCTTAAACTAAGATTGAAAATATGAAATGTGAGTTCCAAATCCATAATATGGTGGATAATGCTTATTAAACATGGATATGGCATAGTATGAGATACAAGGCACATCAAAGCCTAGAATTACACTTTTTTTTAATAATCATACGTAGTTTTAGTCATTTAGTGGCTAAAATATTCATATTAAAAGTTATATAAATTTATTTAAGATGGTAATAATAAGTGAAATGGATTTTAGACTATGAGATGGAACCACCTAGGAAATAGATAAGTTGACTGGTCAACTTGGGGATATAGCAGTTGCTAAGGCACTTTGGTGCTTAGATGAGGTCCAAGCATACACTTGTAATCTACTTGTGGACATATGGGTTTTGATCTTCAAATATAAGTAGGTGCAGCCATGTAAGTCACATTTTGACATTACACAAGTAAGTGGGTGCAATCGCATAAGTCATGTTAGGCACCGCATAATGATGCTAGTGCAGGAATGGGTTAGTCTAAAATTTGGACCACTTCATGATTCATGATCCTATTATCTATAAGATTGTGGTAATTTCCATGGGCATAAGATAAGTGAATGAAATATTGATAAATAAAGACACTATGTACGTAATATGGTTAAAAAACTTGCATATGATCTAAACATGATAAAAATGAATGTAAATTAAATTATTTTATGCTATCTACTATATGTGAATAATTTAAGATTATTTGTGCATTATTTTTGTCATTTATTTGCTTATTGTCACACGTCATTCTTATAGTGTATTTCATGCATGTATATAAGCATTATGGACTTAAATGAATGGCATAAAGTTATTAAATGGTTTAATGGCAATATTAGCACATATTACATCGATTTCACCACTAAGCATTATGCTTAGCATGTCATTTGTTTTACAACACGTAGGTATGAAGACATTTGGTAATAGAGTCTTGAGACATCAAAAAGGTTAAAGTTAAAGCTTTAATTTGGTAAAGTGCTTTTGTAATAAAAGTGATGTATAGGAAGCACTCATTTGTATATGTAAATAGGCATAGGTTAAATTTTATTTATTTGTAACCAAAAGTGTATTTAAATGTTGCTTTTGGATTTCAAATGCATAAGTTATATAAAACTATGTGAATGCTTACCGTGCTACATGATATCTCTTCCTAAGGTTAAGATGTCATACACTTTGATTTAGTGTTGTTGGTGTGATCAGATGGATCACATTGTGATGGAGAATGGTTGTGATTATTTGTAGAAATGTTATTTCTTTTACAGGTTGACATTATAAAATTTGGGATAGTGCTCAATACAGTTTTTATGTTGCCAAATTTTCAACGTGAGCATTATTAGCTTTTAATGTGCAACATTGTTTGGAAAAGGTTTTTGAAAACCCATATTTTAAACATATTATCTTTTTATAAAGAAATCTAAATAATAAATAATCTTATAAATGATTTTGATATCTCGATATGCATGCATAACCTAGTCGTGCTCAATGATCGACCAATGTTCAGATAGGGTAATAGGTGTCACATTTATGGGTATTAGAGCTCTAGTCTATGTGTTCTTAGTTTACATTTGAGTGCAAGTAAAGTCTAGAGTCTACATCACTATCTATTTGATGTCAAGGCTTATAAAAATTTCTTTATACCTATAAAGACGATAAGTGCTTTGGCAACACGAGATGAGGAGGAAGTCAAGAGTCATACTCCAATGGTAAAGGAACTTAAGGTCGTAAGAGTGGGGTTTACATCCAGAAGTGCAACATGGAATGCATAATCCACAAGATAAGTTCCACTAGTGTTTTTATAGAAGATGCTATAGCTACTAAGACAAGCTACTGTTGCTCCTCTGCTACCTCTATTGCCACTATAGCCAGTAGTTCCTTTGGATCTCTAAAAGACATATCTTGATAGAGTTAAGAAGATAAGGCCCAAGTATTTTAAAGGCCAGGGTATAGTCACACCAACAATGGCAGTGTGCAGAACCATTAAGGTTGCTCAAAAGGAAAAGAAGGTGTTTTATCAAAATAAAAGGGCAACTAGTCAGGGAGCATTCAGTAAAGCTCTATTATCAGGCAAAAAGTTTAACGGATTTTAATTTGGTTCCACTCAACCATCTTAGAAGTAAGGCTACCTAAAGAAACTAGGTTAGAGTGGAAAAGAGAAACTAAGATAGCCACAATCACAAGCTACTTTTATGCCTAGATTCGTTAATGAGAAGGGATAAGCTCCTTAGTTTCAGACTTATAATAAAAGGCATGGGGGAGAATGCTAGGTGTGAGCTACTCATTTAGATAGGCAGGTCATTTCTAAAGAGATTGTCCTAGAGGATAGAGTGTGGGTTAGAGATCAGCACCTATATAGATTGGAGGTTAGAGGAGTTACCAAGGAGAGAGGATAGAGGGAACTCAAAGAGAGAGATTAAAGTCCTGACTTAAGCAGAGAGCACCTACCTATTAGTATGCCATTAGAGTATGGAAGGATGCTAATGAGCTAGATGATGGCTAGTACTTTTCTCCTTTTCAACTCTCCTATACTAGTATTAATTGAATCAGGGTCAACACACTCATATCTATTGACAACACGAGCATGAGATCGAGGGTTAGTTTTAAAACCACTTGACTTAGAAATCATGGTTAGCAACCTCATAGGCTAGCATGTGGTTGTTACCATGCTATCTAAAGATTATCCTTTGAGAATACAAGGGCACATGTTCTTAGCTAACTTGATAAAGTTGCCATTTAATGATTTACCTTGAAATAGGCAATGGACTAATTGTCCAAATATCAAGCAATTTTGGACTGTAAGCATAAGAGATTAACTCTTCAGGCTGATGATAAGTCTAAAATCATAATCATTAGAGAGAGAATTAATTTTATGTCTAATGTAATATCTGTGATCACTATAAGATAGTTGATGAGGAAGGGTTGTTAGGCATATCTTGCTCATGTGTTTGACACTATAACATATGAGCCATATGCTAGTAAGATACTTATTATGGTGAAATTTGTGGATTTTTTTTGAAGAATTGTAGGGGTTGCTACTAGAAAGAGAGTTAGAGTTCAATATTGAGATTCTACCTAGTACTGCTCCAGTGTCTATATCACCTCACCACATGTCACTAGTTGAGTGAAAAGAGTAAAAGGTGCAGTTGCAAGAATTACTAGACAAAGGATTCACCATACTAAGTATTTCACCATAGAGAGCACCGGTTCTGTTTGTGAAGAATAAGGATGGTTCAATACAGTTATATATTGATTACCGATAGTTGAATAAAGTGACAATCAAGAATAAGTACCCATTACCATAGATTAATGATTTATTTGATTAGGTTTGGAGTGTTCTCTAAGATAGATTTGAGATCTAGGTACCACCAGTTAAGGGTGAAGGAGTCGAATGTTGTGAAAACTACTTTCATGATAACGTACAATCATTATGAGTTCTTGGTATTACTATTTGGGCTTACCAATACTCCAGTAGCATTTATAAACTTGATGAATAGTGTCTTTAGGCCTTACATTGACTAGTTTGTTATAGTCTTTATATATAACATTTTAGTTTACTCGAAAAACAAGGAGGAGAATGAGTAGCACTTGAGAATATTTCTTTAGATTTTGAGAGAAGAAAAGTTGTATGCCAAGCTTAGTAAGTGTGAGTTTTGGTTGAATGAAGTGTCTTTCTTAGGAAACATAGCATCATCAGAGGGTATTAGAGTAGATCCTAGCAAGATAAGGAAGTAATGGTGTTGAAGTCAGCTAGGAACATCACGGTGATTCAAAATTTCCTAAGATTGGTAGGATACTATAGATGCTTTCTCAAGTGGTTTTCCTTGATAATAGCCCCTATGGCATGGTTATTCACAAAAGATGTATAGTTTCATAGCGATAGCAAGTGCCAAAAGAGTTTTGACATGCTTAAGGCTATATAGATAAAGGCTCTGATTCTTTATAGCCAATTTTGGGAAAAGAGTTATAGTGATGCATCTTATAGTTGAAGCCACATGAGAAGAACTACCTTACTCATGATTTAGAGTTTACAGCCATTGTGTTTGCTTCAAAAATTTAGAGACATTATCTATATAGAGATAAATGTTACATATACATAGACCATAAGAGTCTTAATTACCTTTCTACATAAAAGGAGCTGAACTGAGATAGAGGAAATGGATAGAATTGACCAATGATTATAAATGCTTGATTGATTATCATCTGAGGAAAGCAAATGTGGTAGTAGATGCACTTAGTAGGAAATTTATGGTTGCCTTCAGAGCTATACATGTTTGCCCACAATATATGGGAGATAATGCTCTTTTGGCTAAAATGCAAGTCAAGCCAAGCCTATTATAGCAAGTGAAGGACTATTAGAAAAATGATCGAAGGTTGATGAGTATTATAAGTGCAATCTAAGAGGAGAAGCCGATAGACTATGAGTTAAAGAATTATGGTTATTTGTACTACCATGACAAGATTTGTGTGCTAGATGTCGAAGAATTAAAGAATCAGATTTTGTAAGAAGCATATAATGCTCTTCATGAGATGCATCCTAGTTGCACGAAAATATATCAAGATTTGAACCTTTATTACTGGTGGCTAAGCATGAAAATAGATATGTCTAAATATGTGATTAAGTGCCTTACTTGTCAGCAAGTAAAGGTCGAGCACTAGGTTCCTTCTAGATTGCTTCACCTAATAGTAATTGAAGAATCAAAATGGGATAGAGTTACCATAGACTTAATGGTTGGACTACCTATGACAAGGAGCAAGTGTGACTTAGTATGGGTGATAGTGGATTGGTTGACAAAGACGGCTCATTTTATACTAATGAAAATTGACTATTCCTTAGAAAAGCTAGTAGAGTTTTACATAGATGAGTGAGTTTGCTTGCATAGAGTGCCATCGTTGATAATGTTAGATCAAGATCTAAGATTCACCTCGAGGTTTTAGAAGAAACTTTATAATTCCATAGGTACTTGGTTGAGTTTTAGCATGGCATTCCATCGACGGATAGATGGATAATCTGGAGGGTCATTCAGATTCTTGAGGATATGTTGTGAGAATGTGCTTTAGAGTTTAAAGGAAATTGGGATAGATACTTGTCATTAGCTAAATTTGCATATAACAACATTCACAAGCAAGTGTAGGTATGGCACCCTATGAAGCCTTATATGGTAAAAAGTGTAAAAGAACTCTATGTTGGAATAAGCTCAATGAAAACAAGCTCATGGGACCAGACTTGATACAAGATGCAGAAGAGAAGGTAAAGATCATCAAAGAGAGGTTAAAGGTAGCTTCTAATAAGTAGAAATCCTATGTTGATTTGAAGAGGAAAGAAGTGGAATATGAAGCAAGTGACAAGGTCTTTCTCAAGGTTTTGCCTTGGGAAAAATTGTTACATTTCAAAATGAAGGGGAAGTTAAGTCCTTAGTTTATTGGACCGTAGGAAATCATAAAACATGTAGGACAAGTAGCCTATGAACTAGCTTTACCTCCAGAACTCCAATAGATACATGATGTATTTCTTATTTCCATGCTCAGAAGATATTACTCTAATCCTACCCATGTGTTGTCAGTTGAAGAGATTGAGGTCAATCCTAACTTATCCTATTGAGAAAAACCATTAAGGATTATTGATAAATCAATGAAGGAATTATAGAATAAGATAGTGCCATTGGTGAAAGTTCTATAGAAGCATCACGTGATGGAAAAAGAAACTGGAGAGATAGAAGCTCTTATAAAGGAGCAATATCCACACTTATTTGAACTAGCTAATATTTTAATGTCTATGACAACATTTTTTTAAGAGGGGAAGAAATGTAATGCCTTAAAAATCTCAATAATTATGAATAGTACTTTCCCGAGATAAATGGTGTTCTTAAGACTTCGAGATGCACTAAAGTCACCAGGGGAAATTATTAATTGTAAAATAATTTTTGGTGAAGTTTGAAGTTAATCAAAGGTTGTTAGAGTGCTTAAAAATGCTAAGAGAGTTTTTACAGTAGTGTCTTGTGAATAATGACCAAGGTAAAGTTGAATAGTAAATTTATTTAAAAGTTGCTCAAAAAATTATGAAAATATTATGACTTCAAACTTAAAAATTCAAACGAGTATAATGGCACATAAATTAAAATTTTTTGATATTGGGAAGTAATTTTTCAA
>CANXYI011180715.1:0-10967 GCA_948208565.1 Hura crepitans
TAGTAGGTGTCTAACTAATGGACCATTTGACTTCATGTTATGTTAATTTCTTTACTAATCATTTATTTATAATATTTAAAAGTGGAAAATAGATAGTTATTAATTTTTCTAGATAGTTGATTCTTGACCTAGATAGTTATAGGTCATTTTAGCTTTACCGAACAATTTTGGTTCAATTTTTCTAAATTATTTTGGGTCATTGTCTTAGCAAAAATTAAAGTCATATTAAATCCAAGCTAGTCTATTAATTTAGTACATTTATATCAATGTTAAATGATCATTTCAAACATAATCCCAAAATTTATTTTTACGAGACATGTATAGGTCATTTTTACAGTTTTGTGGTGGCCATTTTAAGTCCTTTTTACATCATTTTTAGCACTATTTGCACTCATTTGTCCACACCTTCAT
Source organism: Hura crepitans (assembly GCA_948208565.1). Classification (NCBI taxonomy): domain Eukaryota; kingdom Viridiplantae; phylum Streptophyta; class Magnoliopsida; order Malpighiales; family Euphorbiaceae; genus Hura; species Hura crepitans. The sequence goes on from CANXYI011180715.1 coordinate 412, forward strand.
AGGCCTAACCACTTAAATAGCCATACAAGAAGCTTTTATCTCTTTCCACTTAAACATCATAGATGGCCTAAATTTGAAGTCTCATTTTCATGCCATAACTAGCTCATTTTAAAGCCATTTTTAACTTATTATTTTAGGCCAATTTCAATGCTATTTTCCATGCCATTTCTTAACCTTAGAAGATATCCTAATTCCATACCTTTCATGCTTTATTACTTATGCATTTTCACCTAGGTCATGCCATATAAACATTGCAAAATTCATGCCAAATATGTCATGCCATATCCCACACATATACATGTTATGCCTTACCTCATTTTCATGCCATTTAGGTTTGCATACCTCTCGGCCTGTGGTGCCCTCCACTCGATCTATACATCAGACCTGAACGGGGAATGCGCACACAAAATGATATCTAGTTTCATTATCCAAAATACTTAAAATTTAAAATATTTATATAAGAAAACATTTCTTGACTTGGAAATGTAATAAAACATTGAAAACCTTTTTGGCATGCAAATCGAGGAAATCATTAGTGTCATCGTGTCAAAAATTTAGTAGCATAATGGCTATACTGGGATAGTTTCCCAAATTTTTACTTGGTTAAAAACACATCTATACAATCACAACATACATCTCTAACTCACATGGGTCCTCCTGACCCTCCAAATCACATTATAAACACAATGAGCCTCAGGCTCTCTATAATTAACAATCTCACATGCAAACTCAATAATCATCACATAGCATGCGAGAAACAAAAAATAAAATCCACAATTAAAATATTTAATGCAAAACCCTATTGCAAAATGTAGATTAGACCTAATCCCTCTGGGATCATAAGAGCACACTAACCACAACTATTATATTTACATCATAACTATTTTTACAAAAAGAATACAAAAATACCCACACAGGGGTTATCTTTATGTCTTCTGCTTTCTAAAGCTTTAGCTTTAATCTACTGCCCTGTTACCTACACGTTGCAAACAAGCAATACACTAAGCTTTTGCTTAGTGGTGTAATCACTTTAACTTGTAAAAGGCAATTTGTAGCATGTTATCTACATTTATAAACCATTTTGGAGTTTTAAAATCACAACATGCATTTTCCATGATTTATATATGACACAAATCATTTTTGAATTTAAAATCATATCTATGCATATATGGTGTCTTATATGCCAACATATACATTACAAGTATAAATAATGCATTTGGTGGCACATTTACCAAGGCTATATATATACATCACATAATCACCATATTATTGGCATAATGCATCACATACATAGGGTCATAAGCTTTAAATATCAATTATGCAAAAATCACAATTTTCCCATAATAGTCACTTGTAGACCATAAGGCACAGTAAAAATCATACCATATCACAACAACTTGTAAAAATGTCTTACTGAACTCATATTGGCAAAGAATATTGACATACTTGTCTTCCATCATAAGTGCCATTATGCACCTCATAACTGTCCATATTAGTATTTTGAGATGTGTGCACATATAATCACCATAAATAGTCATACAAGTGATAATTAACAAATTTAAGCATCTCAAGACCAAAATTTGAATCATTTGATCACATTATGTCCATAGGTCACATATTAATGCCATTTAATATACAAACTCAATTCATGTAATTTTAAGTCACTTTAATAATTTAATCGATGCCTATATCCATAAGATAACTAACCAAGTTTCGATAACAAAATTACTTAATCCCGAAGGTTCTTCATATTCAAAGATGCGTAACTTAGGCCCAAAGGCTTTCTACATCTATAGATGCATAGCTTAGGCCTGAAGGCTCTCATACCATATAGGTAAGAAAACTTAGGCTCGAAGGCTCTCACACCAAGTAGGTACGTAACTCAAGCCCGAAGGTTCTCATGCACACAACATGTAATCTTAGGCCTGAAGGCTCTCATGCACACAACATGTAATCTTAGGCCTGAAGGCTCTCATGCATATCAATAAGTAAATCTTAGGCTCGAGGGCTCTCCTGCCCATTGATAAGTAAATTAATGACCCATAGGTCTCATACCCAAAGGTATGCTAGTAGCCACTACAATCCTAGTTGGTTGATCAACCTATCCAAACTAGGTTGTCTAATTATATAGGCATCATTAAACATGTCATTATATGCCATGTTTACCAATTTTGCATTTTATATTATTATGTTAATACAAAATCATCATTGGCCTTAATGCACCATTGCATGGCCTACACATGTACAATTGGCCAACTTAGGCCTATTGATCTCCATTACACTGGTAGGATCCATTTTTTGAGGTGTAATGGCATCGAGATACTCAACATCTCAATATGTCACATAAAGACACAAATATTGATGCAAATGTTCATTTCATGGCATTTTTCATATTTACCTTCAATTGATCATATCATGCCTCATCATGCATGTTTCACACATATATACCCATCATATGTCAAAAATTCATGTTAAGCATATCAACCTATTTCATTCATGCGCACACGACATTTCCACACCGATAAGAACATGTGCACACTCATTATGGCATTTTTTGTTCAAAAGGGCATAATGCCACACCTAGATATAACAAGTTATTTCATGGCATTCTAGCACTCATTACACCCATTTTTCATGTTTCAAATCATAAAAATACCATACGCATGCATTTTTAGGCATAAGCACACAATATAGCATTTTCGGTGCCTATCTCACTTAATACACTTATAAGCTTAAAATCAACATCCTTATAATTCTATCACTCATGATCGTACCAAATTATTATATATCATAAGTCATAAATTATTTTTATAACATTTATTTAAATTTTTAAGCATTTATTTCCATTTATTTCAATTATGACATAAATTACATAAAGCATAAATGGATTAATTGAGCCAAATCAAAGTGATTACACATACCAAACAAGGTCGTACGGACCCAAAGTTGGCTTAAGCCTTTTCCTTACCTCAGGAGGCTCGAGTTGTCATTTTGCCTATAAATACAAAAGGGTATGAACTTTAATAAATAATATAAAATAATCTAAAGGTTAGAAAAATATTTTGAGCCTAGATACATGCTTTACAACATCCTAGGAACCCATGAAAAATAAAATTTATAGAAAAAGAAAACTCGAGAGAGAGAAGGTTACTATTCACCTTAGTTTTCTTCTCGATTTTTCTCCTAAAATACTCTACCGTTTCGGATGATTTTAGCATCTACAAACTCCTCTTGGAACACTCATCGTTTTGGGTGTAACCTTGCATCATAGGTCCCTCTGAGGAGAGATAAATTAAAGAAAGAAAAAGACAGGTAGAGTGGGCAAAAAATGGGTGTGGAGAAGGAGAAGAGGAAAATTTATGGTGTGTGAGGGTGGAGGAGAAAATTTCTCCTTTCATACTTTCCATAAATAATATTTCTCTTTGCTTCAAAAAATTATTATAACCGATAGAAAAGTCAAGTTTTCTCCATTCCTATCCCTAAAATTCTATAAATCTAAGCCTTAAATCCTCTCAAAATCTCGTGCCTAAATTCCAACAACAACCTAAAAAATTAACATATTTTCTATCTCGAAAATTGGGTAAAAACAGTTCCCGAACTCAGAAAATTCCAATTCCAAAGCCATTGGAATATTTGAGTATCAGCTGGTAATATTTTTGGATTATTTTGAGCAACTTTTTATTTACATTTCAGATTTGCCTGTAACACTATTCACCAGACACTATCGTAAAATCTTAATTAGCATTTTTAACCATCCAAATGACTTCGGATGGGCTTCAAACTTTGCCCAAAATTCTCTTGCAATTAATACTACCCGTAGGTATGCTTATTGTGACTTGGGTCTTGGGAAGCATTATTTATCCAAGGAAGTACTACATTCAAGCACACATACATATATTTTAACATCACACAAGCATGCTTACACACACTCAATGCCATTTCCATGCAAACTAGGCCATTGCACAACTTAGACATGTCTCAGCCACACCTAGTACACACACATACAGACACAAAAGCCTTATTCACCAATTTCATCACCTACCCCTATAATACTATCACTATCAAGCTAATTGCCACATAAAATGTCATAGTAACCTACCATATACCAAGTCCCCTATGCCAAGTAACCTCTCGGCCACACTAAGGCCTATTACCATCATTCTAAATTTCACTACATTCAATTATAATTCACATATTTTCCATGTCAAACACCTTAGAATCTATACCAAAATCATCTTAACAAGTCATATCCACACACACACCCTTACACAACCCTTTCAGCCAAAAGAGGAGCAAGCCCCTTCATGCCTTTATTTCCCTAAATTATCATACCAAGCATATATTCCATCCATAATTAACACAAGTGTATGCCTAACTCACCATTACACACACTTTAGCTATGTTTTCCACCATTTCCATACAAGGATTCTAAGCATATTACATAGCAATTTTAATATCCACGCTTTGAATGTCTTAAATTCACATACCTTTCTATCAAAGGAGAACTATTCTACACTTTAACCTTGAAAGAGGCCAAAGCACATTTCACTTTTCTTCACCACTCCATACACGCCATGTCCCATTCAAAATTCACATCAAAAGTTGGTTCTTAGCACCATCTGGATGTACACTTGGTGAATCCTTGAATTTCTTTGAGCTTTAGGGACTTTTATGGCTCCCAATTCCTTCACAATTTAATTCTTAACATATTAACATAAGTTTTAGTGGTAATTAGGAAGAGAAAAGCTTGCAAAAAGAAATAAAAATGGTGGATGGATAGGGAGAATGGCATCGGTAAGGAAGAGGAAGAAAGGAGAAGGATAAATAGAGTGGTGAGTGGCATTGGCTATGTGGCCACTTAGGTGTCACCAAGGCATATTTATAGTGGTTGAGGTGGCATGGGTGGGGTCATATGTCACTCGAGCATCTCGAAAAAGCTCGATTTTGGCAGAAAATTTTAGAAATTTTTAAAAATCACATAGACCTCCAAAAATCATTGCATTTATTTTAAAAATCCTTGATTAGTCCCATTTAAAGGCTTGTAAAATTTCACAGCCAAATTCTACTAACAAGACAATTAACCAACTACCTCGATTTTCATGTAAAGCTTAAAATTAAGAAAATTTGCAAGCAACCTTGAAATTCAAAAATTCTTTCACCAATGGACTCAAGGGAATTTTTAACCTTCAGGATATGGAATTTTTTGGTCTATCTAAGCACATCTCGGGTCATTCCCGACCTGACTCCATCTAAACTTACGTCCCACTAGATTATAGCCTGAAATAATTTATTAGTTCTACTAAATCTTTGAATTAAGTTAATGTCATCATTTTATGGCCTCTTGAAGTTTCATGATAGTACCCCTGCCTCAGGCCTCATGATGGTGATCTAGCACTTCAGGAACACTTTCTAACCTTAGTGGTATTGTTCACGGAGCCTCGACTTATGGGCATTACAAATAAGGCTATGCTGCAAGGTAAAAGAGCCCAAGCCTAAGTCTGCATGGACTAACCTATAACCAAACACAACCTATGTCTGCACGGACTATTATAAAGCCAAATCATATTAGAAAAGCCTTTGGATCTCAACCCATTTAGGCCTCTTAAAGCCTAAGTCTCTATAGACCTTAGTTTCGTAAGAACAAGTCCATATAGGCCTTGTGATGAAAAGCTTCCAGAATTTTAATCTTCCTATTTGAACTCTAATTCCTAATCTTAATGGGATTCCCCTCTTTTTAGATGTAGATACTACCTTTAAAACCTACAAATACCCCTCTCATTAACCTATTTCATCACTTCTAATTAACAAGAAAAGTCTCAATTCTGAAAGTCTAAGGTGTTAAGACTTAGAAGTAGGATTTGCTTTACTAGTCATATAGCCCACACTAAATAATTCTTTCTTTCAAAACTTTACCTTTTGTCTTGCAATTTGGTGTAATATCTCGATAAGTTTTGAGGCCACTTTAATTATACAACTTTCATTATTCTCTATGGTTTGGATGATCTCTAAGGATTGACTGAAATAAGTAAGGTGGTCCTCTATGATCCCCACAACAATCATAAGAGGGAGACACATATTTCTTATGTATGTATATGTAATTTGTACATTTTTTATGCTTTTTATTTGATAAACTAATTCTTCACAGACTCCTTTTCACAAAGATTAATAGTCTACATAGATATATAATTCTAATAACCTATAAGTCCATGAACACATAAAATATAGAATAAAGTACCATGATTGAATATAAATTTCATGTATAATTATTATAGAAATAATTCATATTTATACCTTTAGGAGTATTTTCCATGCTTGATCAAATCATGTTGATGATATGCCATTTATTATGTCTGCATGGACTCCCGTCTTAGGGATTCCATGTCTGTACGAACCTACACCTTTATCATGTACAATTGATGTTCGTATGTATTATTATGTATAATTCTTAATCATATGTGTAATGCCTATAGGTCGAAGTTTCATGAATAGTACCTTCGGGGCATGAATAGTGTTCCCTATAAGTCGAGGCACCTTAGTAAGGCCAGAAAGTGGTGTATTGATCATAAAACATTGGCAGGCTAGAAAATGGACATAATGAAATAATTTAAAAATTTAGTAGAACCAATAAATCATTTCAGGTTAAGAACTAGTGAATAGTGACATAAAATGAGGTTGTGCTGGGATAACCTCGAGATGTGCCCAGACAACCTTAAAAATACCATATCCTGAACCTCAAAAATTCCAATCTACAAGGTGGTGAAAGAATTTTAATTTTTTGAGACCATTTGATATTTATTTGGAATATTTTTTAAAAGGTGACTAGTAACTATAGCTGCTGATGGAATTTTAACTTGAAATTGTATGAGTCCTTTAATGACACTAATCCAAAATTTTTAAAACTAAAATGGCTATTTTTGGAGGTTTAGAGAAATTACTGTGAATTTTTGAAGTTTAAATAAAAATTGAGAGAATACAGACTGTTAGATCGCCATGTGGTGTAATATGAGCCATCCACCCCACTAATATAAAAGGAGGTGCACATGTGGGAGTGCCACATATGTCAAAATCATCTTTCACCCCTTTCAACCTCCCTTTGGCTAATGCCATCTCCATATTCTCTCTCCTCCCTTTTTTCTTCATTTCTCTCTCCTCTTACCACCAAATTCTACAATCCATATATACTTCTTGACTTTCATAGTCGCCTAAAGCTAATCTAACTAACAAAAATCAGAAAAGAAGGCTAGAAAGTGAGATTTTGATTCTTGGTGAATAGTGCTAATTTTGGGTGTAAGTAATTTTATTTCAATTTTTATTTTTGTTTTAGGTAGCCTAGGTTATTTTAAGAAATCATATGGTTTTAGATTTTAATTTGGAGTTGTATGAAATTTTTGAGAATTTTTATAAGGTGAAATTCTTTATGTTTAGGTCTAAAAGAGCGTGTTGAAGGAGAACACCATTAAAGGCTTTAAAGTGGTGGAGAAAGGGGGTGTTTTCACACCCTGGGTGTGTGGACTTGACTTAATTAATACATGCCATGTAGTTTTGCATGATTTTGTATGTATACATGCATATGAAAATGGTGTAACTTAGGGCTAGGCATGGAATTGATGAAAATGGATGGTGTGATTATGTTAATAGCATGAAAATAACATTGTATGCATGATTTGGGTGAAAGAAACCAAGTGTAGGTGTGTGTGCTATATATGGCCGAATGGTGTCCATGTATAGGATGGCATGTGTATTCATGGGTATGGCATGCTATATATGGCATTAACATGGAAATGAGACACAAAATTCATGTTAGGAATGTGAATATTAATAATAAGATGAGTGGAATGGTAGCTTGAGAAATAGAGACCTAAAATGATGTGTAATAGTGACATAGGTAATGATATGTGAAATGGTGATTGTATGTGTACAAATACTAGTATGATGAGGATAAATGGATCACTACTGATTGTGGGATAAAATGGTTACAAGAATAATGAATTTATGTTTGGTATGATTAGAGATGAGGAAAGCATGATTTTGGAAAATGAACAAATGAATAGTGATTTTATGGCAAATGACCTAAAATGGGAAAATGTGTATAATTGTATTAGAAATGAATATAGGTGTTGTTAATGACATGATATAAGATGAAAAATGAATAATAACTGTATAAGTGAATAATGAATAGTATATTGCCCATCAGTTAGACACCCACTAGATGGGTTGACCGGTCAACTAGGGAATTAGTAACTATTAGGCAGCTTGGTCCTTCTGGAGCCACTGTTATTTGAGGTGATGGTAGGTGTAGCCATTGAGGTTTTAAGGATGAACCCTGCACACTTGGGTATTAGGAGGTCTACTTAGAATGATCCTTGCTACCCATTAGCTTCATGTGGATATTGGAAGGTCCTATGGGGCTAATCCTTGCTATCCACCCATGTTATACTAGAGACATTGATTTGGGGTATTGGGAGGTTCCACGGGGCTGATCCCTGCTATCCCACTTATAGATTTTGGGAGGTCTATGGACTGATCCCTACTATCTACCAATCTGATATTGGAAGGTTTACAAACTTGTCCCTACTATCGGACTAGGCAGGTGTAGCTATTGAGGCCTAAAATATGGGCCACTCCATATTATAGATCCCATTATCCGGTGTCTTATAGTGTAGTCTATCTATCATAGGCCTAAATAACATTATACTCAATAAGTATAACACTACTTGACTATTAATAATGGCGATCGAATAAATATATGGATTTAAATAATTGAGTTGATTAGATGGAACATGACTAGTTACTTGCATGACAAGTCACTATAAGATTTAGCATATAATTGATACATGACCTAATAAACCTGCATGGAAATGATTATAGTGTCTAGTTATCTATGTATGTGACCTTATATGTGTGTTTACATTCATGATATGCATTTATTTTGTTAATTCCACCACTAAGTGTATACTCAATGTGTCGGTGTTTTGATGTGTAAGTCATGGACCCCCAGCTACCCAGCTTCATTAGTGCAATATAGCTGTTGCTGAGTCTTATTGGTATATATTTCTATACTCTGATGGTTATAATCTAGAAAAGCACCCATGTATATTGGGGTTTAAAATTAGCTAGTGGATGTATATTATGGATGCTTATATAATAAACTGTATGATTTGTGTAAATATGAACTTATGATGAAAACATATGCCTATCTAGTTATTGGTTAACTATAGATCTGAGACCTTATGTCTATTGTGTGATTGTGTTGATGATTGATTTAGAGAACTAAGAGGGTCTAAGAGTTGAAGTTTGAGTCAATGATATTTATAGAAGTGCTTTTTGTGTAGGAAAAATTTTTGATTTTTCACTCAAATAGCTGTTATGCTGGCCAAATTTTTAGAAATTGGATAACTGATCTGAAATAGGGTTTCCGTAATTAGAGATTATTTTATCATACTAAAATAGGCAGTATTAGAAGGTCGTATAGTAATAACCATTAATTAGTCAAGGCATGATAGAAATGTGGAAGAAGGCATAAGTGTTAAACGAATGAACCTCGAGGTAATTCAATGATGGGTGACCTAGGAGAAGTAGGACACTTTGTCTGTTTCCTTCGGAATAGATAAAGGGTGTTACTATTAGTGGTATCAAAGTAGGTTTAAGTGTTCCTAGGCATACTATACATGAGTGCAAAGGTTTAGGATTCTGTATTTGTGAAAAAAAAGCTACATTGCATGAAGCTGATAAGTTATTTTCTATACAATGATATGTGATGAATGGATGGACCCTACCAAAATGGGGTAAAGAGGTGGCTAGCCATGCTTCCACTACCATCCATGGCCTAGAGGTGAGTGCAGCCACACTAGAGCCGAGTGACACTGCACGTCAGTCACTGCCATAGCCACAGCCTTAGGCTCAAGCCTCTTCAGCATTGTTGTAGTAGATAGTAGAGCTATTAAGGCATAGTGCTGCACCACCACCTCAACCTCCAGTTCCAGCTCCTGTGCCACCTCCACCAGACCCAATAACATTGCAGAAGAGTTACCTAGAAAAGGTGAAAAAGATAGGGGCAATAAACTTTTTAGGTGCATAGGAGGACGACTCTACAAGAGCTAAATATTAGTTAGAGAGGACAATAAGGATTCTGGAACAATTAGAGTCTATAGAAGAAGAAAGCCTGAAATATGCTACCTCTCTCTTTTAAGAAGGAGCTTTCCACTGGTGGGACATAATAAAGAGAAGGAAAGTAGTAGTAGAGCTTACTTGGGAGTATTTTTTGAAGGAGTTCCATAAAAGATATATTCTAGATTCTTATAAGGAGAAAAGGAGACAAAAATTCTTGGACCTAAGAAGTTCTTGCCTAATAAGAAAGAATGTTGTAAGAGGTTTGAAAAGGGCCTTAATGTAAGTTACGGATGCAGATTGCCACTATAAAGATTAAAGATTTTTTAGAGTTGGTAGCTACTGCTTATGACATGGAGGACATGATGTAAGAAAAGAGGGAGCTATTTCAGAGAAATAGACCATTTGCCGTTGGTTAGATTAGTTCAGCTCTAAGAGGGGGCAAGAGA
>CANXYI011180787.1:0-12278 GCA_948208565.1 Hura crepitans
CCTCAGGCTCTCCACAACCAACATTCTCACATGTAATCTTATTAATCAACACATAAATATGTGAGAAGCAGAAAAGCAAAGTCAATAGTCATAATATTTGAGTACAAAAACTCTGCTACAAAATGCAGGTTATACCCAATCCCTCTGGGATCATAAGTGCACACTAACTATTAACCATTACATTTACATCACCACTATTATTACAAAAAGAGTACAAAAATACCCATATAAGGTTATCTTCATGTCTCTTGATATGCAGAAGCTTTGGCTCTAATCTGCTATCCTGTTACCTACGCATCACAAACAAGTAATGTGCTAAGCTTTCGCTTAGTGGTGTAATCGCTTTAACTTATAAAAGGTTTAGTTAAGCATGCTCATATATGCATATAAGCCATATTTGGTTTTAAAAATCACAAACATGCATATTCGGTGTCTTATATGGAAATATGCACATTTCATGCAATACTCATGCCTTTAAATATCCAATATGCCAAAAATCACAAACATCATGTATTAATCATTTATAGGCCATAAAGCTCAACATATATTAAATCATCATCATAATGCTTGTAAGAAACCATACCATAGTCATACATTGCAAAGAACAATGACATACATATTTTTCAGCCATAATTGCCATTATGCACACATAAACTCATATATGCACATCATAACTATCCATATTAATGTTTTGAGTCGTATTAACATATAATCATCATCTATAGCCATACTAATGATAATAAACACATTTAGATACCTTAAGACCGATTTTGAGTCATTCAGCCTCACTATATCCCTATGTCACATTTTGATGCCATTTAACATATAAAACCAATTTATGCATTTTTAAGCCATTTTAATTGCTTAATTTATGCCCATATTAATAAGATAACTAACCAAAATTGGATAACAAAATTACTTAGGCCTGAAGCCACTCATACCTATAGGTACATATACTTAGGCTCGAAGGCTCTCACATCCATAGATGCGTGTCACTTAGGCCCGAAGGCTCTCACATCTGCAGATGTGTAACACTTAGGCCTGAAGGCTCTCATACCTTTAGGTATGTAAATCTTAAGCTCAAAGACTCTCATGCCTATTGGCACGTAATCTTAGGCTCGAAGACTCTCACATCCTCATATGCAAAATCAAACTTAGGCTCGAAGGCTTTCATGCCCGTCGGCACATAAATTAATGATCCGTAGGTCTCATACCCAAAGGTATGCTAGCAACCACAACAATCCTAGTTGATCGGTTAACCTAACCAAACTAGGTTATCTAACTATATAGGCATCATTAAACATGTCATTATGTGTCAAATTAACAAATTTCACTTTTTATATTATTATATTACTTAAAAATCACCATTTGCCTCATTGCACCTATGCATGGCCTATAAATATACATTTGGCCAACTTGGGCTTATCAATGTCCATTACTACACATAGGATCTATTTCCTAGGTGTAATGGTATCGAAACACAAAAACATAACATTATGCCATTTAAAAATAGAATATCACACCAAACAATTATTTCATGGCATTTCAGATATTTACATTCTAATAGTCATACATTGCCTCATTATGCATTTATAACACATATATATTCATTAAATGTCAAAATTCATCTTGAACATATTGGCACATCACATTCATGCACACACGATACTTTCTACTCGACAAGAACATCCGTACACACATTAACATGCTTAACAGTTCAAGTAGGCATAATGTCGCACATTTATAGATCAAGTCATTCTATGGCATTCTATTATACTTTACATCCATTATACATGTTTGAATCATACAATAACCATACGTACGCATTTCTAGGTATACGGCACACAATATGGCATAATCAATATTTAACTCGCATAATGCATTAATAAACTCCATATCAATATTCTTGTAAATTTCATCATTTATAACCACTCTAAACCATCTCATATCATGCATTTATCATTCCATTAATTATAAATTACAATTATATCATTTATTAAATTTTTATGCAGTTAATACCATTTATTACTAATATGGACATAAAGCAATTAATACATTAAATGCAAATTTAAGGCAAATTAAAGTGATTCTGCATAACCAACAAGGTCGTACGGGACACCTGAAGTCGGCCTAGGCCTTCTCTTTGCCTTGAAAGGCTTGGGTTATCTTTTCGCTTATGAATACAAAATGGTATGAAAATCAAAAATTAATATAAAATAATATAAACATTGAAAAAAATATTCCTAGTCTATATATATGCTCTACAACACCCAAGGAACTCATGAAAAATAAAATTTGCAAAAAAGAAAAACCCAAGAGTTAGGAGATTACTATTCTCCTTGGGATTTTTCTTGATTTTTCTCCTGAAATGCTCCGCTGATCTTGATGATTTTGGTGTCCACGGACTCATCTCGGGATGCTCTTCGTTTTGGGTATAGGCTTGCAGAGTGGGTTGACTTGAGGAGAAAGAAATCAAAGAAGAAAGGGAAAGGAGGAAGGGGGCAGAAATTTGGATGTATAGAGGAGGAGGATGGTGAGTTTGGTATAAATGGGTTAAGTGGAAAACTTCTCCTATTTATACTTTCAAACAAAATAATTTTTTTTTCCTTTGAAATATTATTATAACCGATAGGAATATTGGTTTTTTTCCATTTTTATCCCCAAAATTCCATCAATTTAAGCCCTAAATCCTCCCAAAATCTCGAGCCCAAATTACGACAATGACCTAAAAAATTGATACATTTTATATCCCAAAAATTGGGTAAAAATAGTTTCCAAACTCGAAAAACTCCAATTCCAAAGCCATTGAAATGTTCGAAATATTTGAGTATCAAGTTATAATATTTTTGGATTATTTCGAATAACTTTTTATTTATTTTACATTTTAGCTTTGCCTACAATACTATTCACAGGATACTATCATAAAATCTTAATTGGCATTTTTAACCATCTGAACCACTTCGGATTGGTTCAAACTTTGCCCAAAATTCTCTTGTAGTTAATACTCCCTGTCAGTATGCTGCGACTAAGGTTTCGAGAAACACTATTCATCTCGAGAAGTACTATTCATGAGAGTCAAGATTTTTGGGTCGTTACACCTTGTGAGAGGGAGTCCGTGTCGACTTCAAGATAAAACCAAAAGAGCAAAATAGGATCATCCGTACGAACATGCAATAGTTCCAGCAAGTCAACAACATGCACATAAGAGAACGAAATAACCATACATGGTAATATCATACGAGCATATCAATGTAGTAAATAGAATATATGAAAATATGATATATAAGACATAAGATACTATTATCGAACCTAAGTCCGTGCGGACAACATGTCATACACATATCACAAATTTAATCCGTGCGAACTTCATTATGCTCATAGATAGGTTCGTGCAATTAGGACAAAAATTACAAAATAATTATAACATAATGACAGTCAATTGTATAATATAAAATAGCTTAAAACGATGACCTACCCCCATGATCAAAGTTAGGATTACATTAAATCGCCTCACTTAGGATCAATCCTTAGAGATCATAGGTCCATGAAAATAGCATTAATATGTATAATGAGAGGCCTCAGATATTAACTTTGTCAATGGACTTCAAGCAACAATGCAAAAAGGTCGAATTTAGGAAGAATAGTATTTTTGAGTGTGGGCTAATAGGGCTAGTAGAGTGATTCCTAGTTGGAGTCCACTCTTAGACTCACAGAATGGATCTCTTGGATGCTCAGAACACTATTCTTAAAGAGCCTCCAAGCTTCTTCTTTGAGCTCCCCCTTTCTTCCATACCTTAGGAGGGGTATTTATAGGTTCTGGGGTCAGGTTATCCCATCCATAGGTGGTAAAGTCCTTCTAAGATTGGGATTCATCATCTGGATAGGGATGTCGTTCTTTTGGAAAGTTTCATCGATAAGTCCGTGTGGACCTAGTCATGGGTTTTTCCGCCAATACATGGGCTTTAGGCCAAGTTACATTTAGTCCGTGCGGACATAAGTTTTGACTTGTTCGTGCGGATCTTAGACTTTGAGCTCAACTGGTTTAGGCTAGCTAAGGTGCGAACCTCATAATATCAAATCCGGGTGGACCTATGCCATGTTAATCCGTACGAACTTGGATTCCAAGTAACTTGTTTTGTTGCTTGAGTCTGTCTTTCATTATCATTATAGGCCAAAAAGGTGAGGCATCTACAATATCAACATCAAAATTCAAGTTCTCAATACTTTTAAAGCTATTGACTCTAATAATGACAATGAAGAGAGGTTATTAGCCTTAAGTGCTTTTATAATATTTTTTCCTCAATGGATATAAACAAACAATCTCCTCTCTCAACGTTCGGATTTCTCAACCTTTAAAAGGAACAATAAAAATGTTGATAGTTTATAATGTACAAATACATGTTAGAAGATTTCACATTCCAAAAAATTAATCATTTTATCATGCATGGTAAAATTACATTTTTTTCAAGATTAGTAGTAATACTTACAAATAATTTAAATTATTTGAAAAAAGTTATTGATCGGTGATAAGAACATTAATATTTCTTAATTAAAAATATTGATTCCACTATTGCTCCCTAATTTTTATTTTTTAACGATTTATGAGACAATTATATATTATTTCCCCCAAATTAGTAATATATTAGCCGATTTTGGATGAATAATAATAATAATAATAATAATAATAATAATAATAATAATAATAATAATAATTCGCTTCTTAATTTAATTGTGGGTGAAACTCTCCATGCAGAATTATTTTTATTTTTTTATTAATTTTTCTATCCTTCACTCTTTAAATAAATAGATATATTTTGATTGATTAACCATGCCTTCAGTTTTCTTTTTATTTAAAAAGTTAATAGTATTGACAATCCATCATTGATTTTTAGTATTCTAAATTTGTATTATATGTTCATATAATTTAAACAAAACAAGAAGCAATTAGTTTTTTTTTTTTAATCTGTAGTTTGAATACTTTAAAGTAATTGAATTGACTAATTAAATCGGTACGGAGGTAAAAGTAATCCTTGCATGTGACACTTTTTTCATGCATATATATGAAATTAAACTATAACATAATTTAAAAAACTCAAATTTTTATCAATTTGAACCTACATGCATAGGTAACAGCAACTAATTTTAATAAAAGCATTAATTTTGCTCACATGTAACACGAGGTTACATCTAATTATTACATAAATATAAGCATTTGTAGAGCATCAGTTCAATAAATTTATTTATATAATATTCAATAATATAAATACACGAATTAACATTAAATTAGATGTATAGATGTAGTTATGCAATTTCTAAAAGAAATATTTTATGAAGACTATAACATCTAAAATTGTGATAAATAATAAATTAATTCATTGTTAGTATATTTTATGTTACAAAATAAATTTAAATTGAAATAATATTTATATAAAAATAAAAATATTTATAATTCAGTTATTTAAAATCTAAAAATTTTTCTAATTAATTAAGAGTTCGATTTCTTCTCCATTAAATTATTTATAATTCAGTGATTTAAAATTTAAAAATTTTTCTAATTAATTAAGAGTTTGATTTCTTCTCCACTTTTTAAAATAATATAATTAGCGAAAAAATTACATAACAATATATAATTATAAAATTACATCAAAACAATATATACGTATAGTAATATAGCAACTGAAAATAATAAGACATGATTAAATAAGTAGTAAAAAAAAACCTCTCGGTAACCCCAAAAAATAAAGGATCAGATTAGTAATTTTCGACGAATGAAAGCCGCTGTTGAAACTCCTAGCCTTCCAATCCCTAAACGCAGCCGATACCAACCTTCTACTCATCTGTTCTTGTTTTTCTTTTACTTCTTTCTTCTATCAAACCTTAAATTGGCGCAACCGTTAATCTGGATTTTTTTCTTAATTTTATTTTGATCAAGCCCTAAGGTTGTTGTGCCTCTCTTTCTTGGCTCACTGGTCACCAAACCTATCAGAGTGAAATTAGTCTTTAGGTACGTTATTTTCTTTTTTTGATTCTGTTCTCATTTTAGTAAATCTGTTAGGTACATTAACTTTTCTTTAAAAAGGAATATATATGCACTGGACTTGTTGTTTAGTTTTGGATTAGAACATGTAGCCAAGTGCTAAATTCTGGATTTGAAATACATCGAAACGATAAGTAAATTCATGAAAGAATTTATCATGCAATATTTATTTCTGTTTTGCTTTCGACTCTGTTTCTTAGTAAAATACAATGGAAATGATATCTAGTGTATCAAATGTTTTTCTGGCATGAGTTCTATCCGTTCAATCATCAAGCAAATACATTGTTAAAGAAAAGCGCAATCTGACTCACCTCTCGCTTTCCTCTATTGTGTTTGTGCTGAAGCTTATCCTATTGTTAATAAACAGCTATCCAATTCATGCATAAGCCACCTCCTGCTTCTCTGTTCATCCCAGTTTCAGTTTTGATGTGTATTGTAATTTCGAATCTATTTACATAAGGAGAATAGACGTGTCCCTTGCAATTCTTAAATGCTTCAGCAAGTTGCCGATACGACTCCTTTCAACATGTTGAAAGTTCCCATACTTAACTCTTCTCTTCAGAAAGGTTAAGTTTCATGAGTGAATTAATTAGTCTAGGCAGCGTTTAGTAGGGTGGGGAAAAAAAAAAAGCCGAAAAACCGAATCGGGCTGATATTTGAGGTTAAAGTTTTTTATTTTAAATTATTTCGGTTATGGTTTTGGATTCTAAAAAATCCTTGGATAATGCAATAGAAGTAGCAGGAACTAAATATTGAGAAGTCATTTTCCACCTTTTTATATGTTGATGCATGCAAATGAAGGTTAGCTTAATTGGGCGTTTGTAAAAGTTTAAATGATTTCATTTGTCTTCACTTGATCATATATTAATTTTAGGGTGAAGATGAATTTAAAAGCACTCCAAGGATAATTCTCTCCTGCCTTTTTTGTGGCTACCAGTAAATGCAAGAAATGATTGGTTGTGTGAAATGTGAATTCTGTGGTAAACTTCATGTGTTGGTGAATAATTGAGAGCAAAGGGAGAGAGAAGGCAATGAGCTTCCTGCATATTTATTTCATTTCATTTTACAATGGTCAACTATGTAGTCATTTTCATGTCCAATCACATGGTTGGGATTCATCTCTTCAAACTATACCTCATGCACCTGTGCATTTCAATTTGAAAAACTGCTTCAGGAAATTGTAGATAAAATCTGCAAAATGATTACACTTCCAAATAGAAAATTTCTTAATTTAACTCTTTCCTCCAAGAATATTAAGTTTCAATGAATCAGTTAGATTGATTTCTTTTTAGTTGTTGAATACCAGTATTAGGACCTATATCTGAGAGGCCATTTACTAAAGCATTTATCTATTCTATTTACAGTTAAACATGGGAACTCGAGGAGTTATTGGGGATAAATGGTCCATGAGGATTTTATGGGCTTGTGCCATTGGAAGTGCCATCAGTATGCATTTTACTTCAGAACTTATGTTCTTGCTTTACTCTTGTACTTGTTTAAAATTTCAAGTACTCTGTTGGAATTGTATCATAAGCTGGATTTTTTTCCCTCTTAATTCCCATATTTCTTAGAGTTTATATTTATTACTTGTCCAGGCCTGTATATGGTTGCTGTAGAAAGACAATCACAAAACAGAGCCCGGATGATGGCTGAAAGCTTAGAAGCTATGGAAGCAGAATCAGGCAGTGGGGAGAATGTTTAAATGGGTGATTGTCTCATTGAAATATTTCTTTCTGAGAAGCTTTCCTCATCTTCTACCGCTGACTATTTAAAGGATTACCTCTCTGTTTACAGCATACGGAGTTTGGGATTTTGTTCAATAACAGCATATCTAGTTCAAACTGATGGGGAAAAATTCGCATCAGGAACATTAAATGATGGCCTGACCTCTATAACCTTAATCTTTTGTTTTGTGCGAAATGACAGTTGTATAATTCTTTTGTGTTAGAGAAGAAAAATCTTGTCTAGTTCTTCAACCTCATCATTTTTATTTGGTCCGCTAAACAACTCGGTTCGGGTCTGGGGTCCATTTATATATGATAGAAACGCTACAACTATGCACCAAGCATAGGCTTGCTAAAACTGAATAACACGATTCTATTTGATAAATTGTGATGAGAAAAAGTTTAATTATTTTATTTTTATTAAATTTACATTGTTATCTGTGATATGTTAGCACACTTTAAAGTTCGATTATTTGATTTATTAAATTAGTAGTTTGTCCAAATTTTGGGTTTAGGGACCTAACTTATTTTAGAAACACTTCATTACTGTTAGTGATCTAATTCTCAAGAATCCTAACTCCATTGAGAGAACTAGCTCTATAGAAATCTCACTCATTTAAAAGACTTGACTCCTTAAAGAGACCTAACTTGACTAAAACATCGGACTCTTCTTATACCATAAATGCATATATTTTAGTGAGGTGGAGCAATTGATTATATAAGTCGGTTATCATGGCTTTTACATGTTCAAAAGAGTAATTTTTCATTATTCCACTAGGATAACTACTATCAAAATAAATATAAATGTTCAATAAATCATCATTACAGGTAGATTCTCTTCAACTTTTAATCTTTTTCTCACAAAAAAAAAAAGTAATGACTTGACCGTCAGAGTGGTTGCTTAGCTCCATTGGTCTTTTTTCTTGTTATTGCAAGTGTTGTTGATATGAGAATATTAGATTTTGAGATTTTTATCATCATTGGTGCGGTGGGTTTGTATCATTAAATATATCCTTGCTATGAATCCCAAAACCCTTTCTTTGTTCTTAGATCTTTTCGACAACTTTGAACTAGGCAACCACTCCGACAATCAGCACTTTATTTTTTTTTTTGTGAGAAGTAGGTGATTAGAAGTTGAAGAGAGAATCTCCCTATCATAGCAGTTTATTGAGCATTTATATCTATTTTGATAACGGTTACCCTTATGGGATAATGGAGAAAGTACTCTTTTGAATGTGGGCAAGCCACGACAACTAACTTATATATCTGCTTGCCCCATATCACTAAAATACATGCATTTTATGGTATAATAGAAGTCTGGTATGTTAGTCAACTAGGTCTCTTTAAGGAGTTAGGTCAGTTAGATTTCTATAGAGTTAGGTCTCTTGGTCGAGTTAGGGTTTCTATTAGAGTTAGGTCTCTGAAAGGAGTTAGATCTCTAACAAGAGGTAGGTCCCTAAAAGGAGTTAAGTTGGCATCTCTAACAAGAGGTAGGTCCCTAAAAGGAGTTAAGTTGGCAATAAAGAGCCTAAAATTTCGATGAGCTTCTAATTTAATAAATCAAATAGTTGGACTTTGGAGTATGCTAATATATCATGTCCATCATGGTTCCCCCTAACTAGTGTGACATTCATGTCACTATAAATCCAATTTTGTTTTGAATTATTAGAGTTTTAGAATTTCGATTTATCAACATTAAGCATTTTATATAGATTTTTAAACTTGATTGAATATGATTTCTTGATTTTGATATGAGTTAGTGTATAAGAGAATGATTTTTGGCAATATGGCAAAATGAGTTGTTATTTTGATGTGCATTGTGTAGCCATTATTATTAACAAGAAGAATGAGTGATAGTGATGAGATGGTTGTGGGCAGTAAAGTGAATGAAGAGGTTTTAGAATATGGGAGCCCAAATGAAGATGAGAATAGAGGTGATCTTGAGGGTGGTAGTGATGAGTCAGAGGAAAATAAGTTGACTCGTGATAACAGTTCTATTTTTAGTGAGGTGAATGACTGTGGCAGTGCACAAATGGCTCTCATGTTAGTACAGTCAAACTACATATTGCCTAAGCATCCAATGCGTACCAAAGCACTTATTAGAGATTACCAACTTAGAGTGAGGGATTCCCTTCAACCTTGACTAAATCAGATTTGGTGAGGATGCAGTCTAAGTACAACATACCAATTGAATTTGGGTTAAGTTTGCCTAAGAATGGTATAAGGGCAAACTCTGCACTTAGGGTTAAAAGTATAATAATCTATGAAGCTAACCTTGCTGTAGTAGTGTGGTTTCCCTTAGATGATTGGCATTTTGAGATACTTAGATTTTATGACATTTGTGTCAGTCACTTACATCCTCATGCATAGTGTACCATAACCAGGTTAGATTGTTGTGTGAGGAAGCAAAGTTACCAGTAAGCCTAAATGTCTTCAATGCAATGCATATATAAGGTTGTCGGACTAAAATCAAGGATTTTAACTAAATTTAAGCTCACTCTTATTGTGGTCTTGTTACAGGTAAACTTGACTCCATGAAGAGATAGAAGGATAAGTACTTCTTTATCTCACATAAGGATGGCTTCCCATGTCAAACTCTTTGGCATAATGGGCCAAAAGTTAACTTATTCCCTAAGATTTGAATGTTCATGAAATGGACCTATTGAAAGTGCTACAACATCGAGCTAAAAAGAAAACAAATGTAGTGAATTTGATTAGAGATAAGTTACCTATAATGAGCGCCTCTAAAAAAGGATGTGAGCTAGTAGTGCCCTTTCTCTAAATGTTTGGCTTTTATTTTGTTGAACTAATTTCTTTTTCTAGCAGGTATGAAGAAAACCACAAAGAAGTCGTCTATAGTAGAAAGGTTCAAGTTGGCTTCAAGATAAGCTCATGCCCAATCAGGTGGTACTGCTCCTCCTCCAGCCAAAGTGGCATAGATTGATGAGTTAATGTTAGAAAAATCCCCATTGACATATATGAATGAAAGTGGTCAAATGAGGTTGATCAAGTTGCTTTCCTTACTTTAAGATTTGCAAATGCAGCTTTGGAACCTCATTAACTTCTACTGTAGGATGTGACTTTTGCACTTGCAATAGTTAAGCAACCGCTTATTTCCTTGGGTTGATACTAACATGCACTTCTTAGTTGATGGGGTCACAAATTATTGGGTGGACAAGTATGAAGAGCAATATTCAACTGGTAAACTAGAAATCAAAGGGTTTCTTACCCGAGCCAACTTATCACTAAAGGAATTAATTAATACCATCATATAAAGACCTTAGATCTTAGACCTAACATTACTGATTTATCACTTAGTGTGATCTTATTTTCCTTAGACTTCTTTCTTAAATTTATTAGCATCTTTCACTTATTTTCCATTTTTCCTTTTATTTCCTTTTTTTTATGTAGCTCAACAACTTCTCTTTTGCCACCATAGTTAGGTGCCAAAAGTTTGTTGCTTTTACATAGGGAAAAAAATAAAAGGATAAGAGCATTAAAAGATGAGAAAGTCGATCTCCAAAATAAGGCACTAGAGTCATCCCTAAAGAAGCAAGTTGAAGTGTCTCAACTTGACATCAATGACCTAAAAGTCAAGTTTAAGCATAGTGATAAGGACCTGGTTACTTTGCAAGATAGGTTTGATAAGTTAGAAGAGAGGATGTATGACATAGTTGTCAATGAACAAGTTTGGTTCAAGAGCCAGCTAATAGACACTTTTAGGTAGAAGTGTAGTGATATGGATCTAATATTTCTTGACTAAGTGATGCTAGATGAGAATGAGGAGTAACAGAAGGCCGCTAAATATGAACCAGTTGTCACCTATTAGAAGTATGGGATGGAGGCAGTGAGCTCCAACTTGCCTATTAATGATGTAGTGGAATAACTTGTCATTTGTTGGCTATTTGTTTTTTTAGGAATTAGTAGTAGTGTTATTTTGTAGGTAGCTTTAAGAAGCTAACTTCTTTTTGTCTGTCATATAGTACAGGTGTATGGGGATCTTTTAGGCTCAAAATCCTAAAAAATGTTGACGTGTTTTTATTTACCTATGCATGGATGATTTTATCTCCTCATGTTTTCGATTTTCGCTTCTCTTTTGTGCTTTGAAGGATATAACCTCTTTTATTGAAATAGTGCAATTATTTTTTTAAGTGTATATCTTTAGCTTTTTTTTTTTTGTGTATGCTCCAAATGACATGTTTTCAATCATGAGGCAAATATTTGCCTGGTTGTATATGTAACAATTGGCTATGTCTCGTGGCAAGGTAGCTTTCTTGAACACTTGTAGTGTTGTTGTTATTGCAAGACAGGCTACCTCAGGATCGAATGCCTTGAGTAATGAGCATGGGATAGCTTGGAAGAAAAGCAAAACCTTTGAACATGGTTATTAGGGATCTAATGTACCTTTTGCATGTAATAGCTGGATAGTTTTGGATATAGGCATTTACTTTAAGTGTACCTCACTATTTTATTGCAAATTTACTTTGATTTATCAGGTATCAAGTGTTTTGTTTGCT
>CANXYI011180959.1:0-10284 GCA_948208565.1 Hura crepitans
ATTATGAATCTGTTCATATGCAAACATAACATATTAATGATATATAAGTTTTATAAATATTAAAAATCAATTGAATTAGCGAACATAACATTTATGAACCAATCAGTTTGGTTTCACCCCTCAATCTAATAGTTTGATTTAACTTTTCTAATTTGTCAATTTAATTTTCATGCACAAAAGATGAAAATTAAAATCATATTTTAACTTATCATATAACAAATTAAAGTCACCCAAAGCAATTTATCAAATCAAGTGCACAAAAAATTAAAGTTGAACACACTCCTTATGCACATAGAATATCTATGCATATATAAGGATTTCCCTTCATTTCTAAACGGCCATTGCTGCATAGAATACCAATTTTGATTTTTATTTCATTCCAAATTGGTGTTTAAACACATTTAAATAAATTTAGAAAGCAATAAAATAAAAACACAAGTCACTATTGAATTAAAAAAAATCATAATATCACATATTATGCTAAATCAACCACAACCATAATTCTCATATTTTTTGAAACTTTTAAGAACCATGCTTTGATACCATTATTAGTTTTATTGAGTCATGCACAGTAGAAATTTAAAATTTTTGAGAAACATAACAATTATAATGGATCTAAAAGATTGAAAATATATTATTAATCGATAAACTAAAAGTGATTAGAACATTTACCATTAATAACTTTGACCAAATACCTTTTTCATTTTGCTCTTCTCATTGGGTTATCGCAAACCACAATGTTCCACTCTAAGATCACATTTAAGGTAATCCACATAAGAAATAGAAGGAGAAAGGTAACATGAATTCTTAGATGCTTGTAAACAATTCATGTGGATGGAAGAAGAAGAAGATAATTCATGTAGAGTAGGTGGCTATTCTATTCATGTAAGCAAACAAGCATGTGTAGATAGAGGTTAATGTATACAGGGTTTATTTATTCTAATAATAATCCTATTTAAGTCAAAATTTAACCATTAAAATTATACCCAAATCAGCCCTCTTGAAGCCTAAGAAATGTTTTTCTATAGGTCATATGCATAGAAGCCTAGAAGGAGGCCCATAAGCATTTGGCATATAGCTTGCATAGGTTAATCTTAAGTGGATCAATAAGGTCCCATATTTGATCAGCATATGGTCTAACTTAAGGCCATTTTAGCCCTTTAAAAATCCATAGAAATTAGACCTTATAATTGCCACCAATTGAGCTCAACAAAGCCTAATTTCTAGAAACCCTAATTTCCTAATTATTACACTACAACAGGGCTCCAAGCTCAATTATTTGTTCTTTTTTCTTGGCCCATCTTCTAATAGTATCTAATATTATTAGACCATTCAAACTATTTAAATCTCCTCACACTTCTTTTTGTGTGGGATCTTATAGGTTTCTAAGGTAACTTGGTAATACGCAATGAATTAGAGTCTTAGTCTAACTAAAACTCTAAAGACTCAATCTTATTAAATCGATATTAATTCTTTAATTAATATATCACTTATGCACAAGTTAAGAGAGGCATCTAGCCATGCCTTATGAATACAAAAGTGTCAAAAAGTCAAGTGGTTTGACTCAACCCTCCCATATACAGTTACAATGTATTATACTATTTTCACCATCTTTTATCTCATCTAGGTTTGAGTATGGACTTGTGTCATCTCAATGCTTAACTAAGTATGTCTAATTAAGCCCTAGACATGTTAGTCCTGATAGTTTTGTGTTTATTCCAAAAATTCCATTTGTGAATCCCATTCATACATGGAATTTTACTATGGCTAAAGATTTTTTAATAAAAATTACTCATTAGAATAGTGAGATAAACTCCTCATAGTAATCTGGGGTGGTGAAAACTTTGTTGATCTCTAATCTATCTTCTAGTATTTTGTCACACACGCAACACTATAAGCTTGACAAATTAATTAGCTAGCTCGATTTTAAAGGGGAATGTAATAATGTGCAGTGAAATTAATTTAGGAATATTTTATTAGCATAGATGGGGAAATAAAATTATGATAAGTTGAGTTAATTAGGGCATTTTGTATGGAATTAATAAAAATTGGGTGGTGATATGGTTGTACAAGTGGTGCATTGTTTAATTATGAAAATAATAACAACAACAACAACAACAATAACAATAACAATAATGATGGTGTATAAGCAATTTAGCAGTAGAATTCAAGAACTTTCAGGTGGCAATAGGAAAAAAGAAGAAAACATACAAAAGGAGGACAAAAAACAAAAATAGGGAGAAGAAAGGGAATTAAAAGCAGAGTTGGGAAAAGGCATTCAAAAGATAAAATTCATTTCAACCATTGATCTTATTATTAGATTCAATAAGAATCGAAGAGAATTAAAGGGAGAATTGTTGATGATAGGAAACAAAAGTTGTTGCCATAAAATTTGTCTAACTTTGATTGGTATAAGAGAGAAAAAAAGCTAGTTTTTAATCGTGATTTCAAAAATAGTAGAAGTTAACTTCCTTTTGTAGTAACAAGTATGAAGAGTTAGTTTAATTCTTGAAAAAAATTATTAATTCTTAGATAAAAGATCTAGAACTCCATTGCATGTTTTAAATTATAATTAATTAAGTAAGAAAGATGTAAGAACTAAGGGATAGGAATCCAATTTTAGTTTAATTATGTTGCTATTGGTTCAGGTACAAATTTTCTTTCTAATTGTTACTCATTTATAGGAAATTTTTTATTAGTAAGCTATAAAATTCATGAAGAGAGTGATTAAATTAATGTTTTAGCATGTAAATGTGTATGTGTGAGTGTTGTCATTGGTAATAGAAATCTCGAATGATTTTTTTTGGGAGTGGAACTTAAGGTATAGAAACTAATTTTTTGATAGTAGGGGATGAGAATTTTCATGACTAGAATTTTTGTACATAGGGGTTAGTTGTAATGTGCTCAAATAAGTTAAATTTTGCTATTATTATGGGAGTTTTGATCATAGCTATGGGTGAGTGAATGTGTGTAAGAGTGTTTTTGCAGATTCTATAGAATAGAATATCTATAGGTATAGTAGCAAATCAAGTTGCAATTTTACAACAAAATAAGAGGTTCTAATAAGTGATAAACTAGTGCAATAGTGCGAGTAATAAGTTTAGCAGCTAATTAGAGACTTATGGCATATTAAAATAAAGATAAACAAATTCTAATTAAAAAAGGGATAGGAGGATCCATCTTTTCAGTAGCACCATTACTGGCATTTTTGCAGCATAAAAAAAAAAAAGAAAGGGGATTTAAGTTTAAGCTTTTGTAAAAGAAATGGGGTAAAATAAGAATTTTTTTGGTGGTTTATGTAACAAGGGAAGAGTAAATATGTTGAAATTGAATTGTCATGAGTATGTGCATATAATTGATAGTTTATAATGTTATTAAATTATACACGTCAATATGTAATACAAGGTAGAATTTTGGGTTATATGTAAAGAAAGAGATGAAAGTTGGGCCTTCAAAGGAGAAAGGGAGGGAAAAATCTTTCTAAACCTAAATCTTAGACGATGATAATTACTATAGAAAAAATTTAGAATTGAAGCAAAGTCTAGTAGGATCTTCATTAATTTTATAAGCAACTATGAAAAGAATAAGTTGTGTCTACTATAATCATAAGATAGTAGCCAGTTTTTTTTCTTGCAGTAGCAAAGTCAGTAATTTTATAAGCAACTATAAAGGGAATAAGTTGCAGCTACTATAATCATAAGATAGTAGCCAATTGTTTTTCTTATAATAGTAGAGGCTACCATATCCAAGGTTTGAATTTTAGAGTTAAAATTAGATAAGGTAAAGCTACAAGGAGAGTAGACTAAAATCAAATTTCTAGATATACTGAGCTGAAAGAAAGAAAGATGTGTGAAGATATATGCAGAGCAATACAGTAGAGTATGTACTTCTTTATCTCCTAACCTCCTTAGTTAGACATATTCCTTAGGCTAATTAATTTCAGTTTATCCTAATAAAATGTGCCTTTGCATGGTAAGTTGTGCTTTATTAATTGAATATCTTATAAGTTCTTATAGTATAGCACTAAGTAGATTTTCGTACATGAGTACTATGTCATGTCAGATTGCAGACAAATTAGTAATCTAGCTGTATAAATAATTGAAACTCACATAAGGATAAAGGCAGCATATTAAATATTATGAATAGCTTAAAAGCTTATTGAAGGTTATTAGAGAATAAAAAGAACTAGGATAAGGGGACAGAGGAGTAAAGTATAAGATGTAATTGAGAATTTAGTGATATATAGGAATGATTCTAATTTTATAATCTAAGAGATTTTTCTCAAGAAAGAACCCCTTATGTCAAGACCTAGCTAGTTTCCAGTAGCTTTCTAAAACATATTTCATGAATTCAAGTAGCTTATGTGTCCTGTATTATAAATCCTATCACACCTACACTTAGACGGTTTTGCATAAGCAAAATATTAGTAATAATTACACTCAGACCATCTGTCATACCAACTGTACATTAGTTATAGTACATACTTGTTATACATGACATCTTGAATGCTTGAGCTAAAATAGATGTATACTCTTGCAAGTTAATAATAGTTAGACTTAGAAGAGAAGGCATATTTTGAAATGCATAAACTTAGAGTATAGTATGATATAAGGATATGTATCTAATAGACATAGGTGGGAAGTTCCTTTAATTGTATATAGTAGAGGAGTCTTAGCAGATATGATGCAATTGTAATATTTATTACATGTCTATTCTAGAATAATCACTATAAATAGTAGCTCATATTCAGTTTTACAAATACATGCTTTAAATAGTAAAAAAGTATTATTGGATTTAAGCCCTCACACATGAGTGAATTGACATTCTAAGAGGATAGATTAAATAGTTTACTAGTGATAGTAATGACCATGAATTACAGAACTAGCATGTTTGTTGCATTATTATTCATAGAACCAGTATGTAGGTTGCCTTATGATTTACAAAATCAACATGTATGTTACAACATGATTCGCAGAAACAACATATAGGTTGTATTATGATTTCTTATATAATCACTTATAGCAGTTTAAAATCACTTAGTCAATCTAATTTATATATTCATTAAAGAACCAACTTCATCTACTTAGGAGTAGTCAAAAAGTAGCTAAGAAAACCATAAAAGCCAATAGAGAAAAATAAGATCATAAATAGTGAGACCATTTTAGCAAAGAATAATAGTTCTCATAATATATTAGTGCTATCAGTTAACAAAGTCAATATTAAACTAAAATGTAGTAAATTATGCTAATAGTAATACTTATGATGTAATCTAAGTTAGGGTAGCTTTGGCATGCAAGAAAGGGATAGTATGCAGATCTATAATGGTTTATAGCATGGCATTAGTGTCACATGAACTATTTACTATAATAATGGCTAAGGCTACAGTTATTTATTAGCTTACAATAATGATAGGGTAATGGTATAACCCACCTTATCACACCTTTTCTGCTTACAACTCTTTTAGCCACATTTACCCTACTGTAGGGTCATTCTTAGGAAGTGTTACTCATTGTTCTGAACAATCTTAGTAGACTAAATTCTGAAGGAAAATTAATATATTTAATTTCAAACATTGATAACTATAACTAATTATAAATTGAATTGTAACAATAAATACACCTATATCTAGTTATAAGAGTGAGTAAGTTATAAGCTAATGTAGATATGGATAGAACATCTCTAGAGTGCATTATATTTTTATTATACCAAATTTATATATTCCAGCTTATAAGTTGAGCCAATTAAGCATGCTCATTTATTTCACATGTATGACATAGTAAACAAAACCCATGTGAGCAATTCATATATAAGATCAGGTAAGATCCACCTACTATTTTATAAATCAGTGTACTTATATACAATGAGTTGCATTCACAGCATACCTTTCTCATTGTCATTTAAATAGAGTAATTTGGTTTTTTTATTGTGTTATTAAAATATGAGACATAGACATATTGGTGTACAATAAAGTGCATTTTGCTCACTGCATTGGTTTTTCCTCGTATAAGTTATAAAGATGTAAAGGCATCAAGCAAAAAAATAGTTGCACTAGAAGCACCAAAACAAAGATCAAGATCTCAATCTGTTAGAATTTGTTGTATATATATAGTTCTTTCATTCATTTAAAGTATCTAGTGTTTAGAATGGTATGTGAAGACTATATTAAATCAGGATTGTATATATATATGTAATGTAAATTTAGGCATGTGTAATTAGGGTGGTTTGAATGTGTTAGTCCGTAGATCTAATATATCATAGAAGTCACAGGAACTGAGATACATAGAGATGTATGAGTTTAGTTAGGATAGTTACTTGACATTAGGTTGACATATGTGTGATAACTAGACATGATAAGCCTTATTTAACATCTTTTTTCATGGAAGAGTCTTTAGTTGTGTCCTTGAGATATCACAAGGGTGACACATTTATAGATGTGAAATGGCAGTCATTGATGACGATTATAGTTATGTAAATATTTTAAGATTGATTTTAATACTTACAAGAGTTTCCTATAAGTGTAAAATTTTTGTTATGGCATTTAGATAGTCATTGTGCTACTGAAATTTAGTCTCTAACTATCCTTTAGTTTTAAACATGTTTCTATTGAATGATGAAACCAACAAATAAATTTAACTAGAACCCTTCCCTAAAACCTCTTAAGGGGATAATGAGAAATAGGTTTAAGCATATGCTCACTTATAATACCCTCCCTTAGACAAATAGTAGTGTCTGGTGGGTGGGTGTTATAGTTGTGGCATCAAAGTAGGCCTTATGATTCTAAGATTGTAGTGTCTGTACATACTAGTTTGGTCTAAGAGTATGTTTAGATCTTGATGCTTGTGCTTATCTAGTTAAAGCTATTTGATAGGTATAAAAAGGTGCCATCAGACTCATTTTAGATTCCTAGTAGTGTTATGAGTAAAGCAAAGAAGGAAAGTATGTCCTTTCCTTAAAGCTACCTTTAGCAACATACTCGTAGTTAGCTTTAGTGCCTAAGATTTTTCATCAGTACTTTACTGAGGTATTTGAATCTATAATGGGAGTCATATCTTTGATGACATCACCTCTTTTATTGTTCTCACTTTCAATTGCAATACAAGGACCCTTAATAGATAAACTAGGGAAATATGAAATTAGAGTGGTATCGGAGGAAGAGAAAAACCCAACAACCTACAAGTATTAGTGGGAAATGATGGTGACGGTATTCAAATAAATGTCATATATTTCCAATAATGTTTAAAAGAGGAAATAAATATCAAGATAGCCTTAAGTAGATGTTTAGGCCCTCAAACATGATTAGTGTTAGGGTGAAGTATAGAGTATGTTGAGGCACTTCTTCTAGTAAATGTGTATGCATAATTGAAAAATTGATAACAATAGTTGCACCAAGAAGGCAAGTGATACCCATATAGGGAAGATGTTGCAATTATAATAGCTTTAAGAGTCAGAGGCATATGTCCTTATGAAAATATTTGAGAGCAAAGTAGTATGGGTAAATTGTTGATTACCTAACAATACAACTACAAAGGATTCTTTTCAATTATAGTGTGCCAAAAGGTAATGGCATAACTACCCAGGTGGAAGTGAAGTTGACACAATCCCTAGTGTTTAAAATTTTTGGACCTAAGGGAAAGTTAACAGTAGAAAAGCATACAACAACTCTTATGTAATATACATAGGAGATATTAGGAAGTATCGAGCCTAGAATTATGATAATGGTTACTAAAAAAATTGAGACGGGTATTGTAGACATTAAATCTCTAGGGCTCTAATGTTTGGTTTGCCTAATAATGATGAAAAGGATAAAATCCTAATAAATAGGGTTTTGACATCCAATTCAAAGATCTTAAAATTTTGTCGAAAAAAATCATCAGCTGTTTTGCAAGATGAGCCATTTTTGCATGCAAAATGGCTGTTTTGCCTGCCAAAATGGATGTTTTGAGCTGAAAATGGCTGTTTTCACCCAAAAATGGTCATTTTGAGCCTCGAGAAGTGTGCATAAAAGAGGAATGATTTTTTTGTTAAAAAAAGGTTGCTTTTTGAGGAAAAACACACCAAAAAGCAAACATACACTATTAAAACACCATTTTTTGAGATTTCTAAAGATTTGGTCACAATTTTTCTATCCAATTGAGATCTTTTCTGAATGGCAAATATACTCAGTGTGTCAACTGATCCTTTTTTCTACTATTTTTATTTTTCTTTCTTTTTGCCTTATCCATCTACTTGTTAGTTGTGATAATTTATTCGTGCAATATTTTTATATTTGTGTGACTACTCATTTTTATTTTATTTTTATCTATCTATCTATTTTTGCTTCACATACTAATATTTTATTTTTATTATAATGCAAGTTGTTTGATTTATTATGACCTGATTGTTATTTTTTCATTCACCTCCTTAAATCATTGTGAAGTAACCTTTTTACGACCTTTTATTTCCTATTGTCTTTTTTTATTTTGTGCTATGTGTGTTCTGCTATGGATTTCCTTTATTTATCATTCATTTTAGTTAGATTGTATTTTAGGTGCTCTAAAAGTGTAATTTTATTTTTTATTGTTTATTCAAATAGGATATATTTTATGTAATTGCCATGTAATATATTTCTTATTGAATTATTTCCTTGTATGTTTCGTGAATGCTGTAATAAGTAGAAAGAAACTTTTTTGCATGTTGGAAAAATAACTAAAACATTTTTATTAATTGGTGTTTTGCTAATAAAATGGGTTTTGATTTTTCTTAATAAAAATAACAATAACAAAAATTATTTTTCTTAAATTGACATGTGAGAACCAAAGTTCTCAAGCTAATCAATCACCCGATTTTATGTATGATTTTTTCATTTTCAATCTCGATGTATTCTGTGAACAGCGCATTAGGTAGAAAATTATTCTTTACACATTGAAAAGATAATCAAAATCATTTTATACTTAGTTAATTGGTGCTTTGTTAATAAAATAGGTTTCTTAATAAAAGTCATGACAATAAGATCCTTTTTCTAAAATTAGTATACAAGAACCAAAGTTCTTAAAATAATTAACTGCCTAATTTCATGTATGATATTTTAACTTTAAGCAACTATTTATTTTTTTGTATATATGTTTCATGATTCATCATATGTGAATACATAATTTATTTTAATTATAAAATGCCGCTTGAAAAAAAGAATAATATTATAAATTCAAATTGGATTTTCATATTAACTTGAGGTATAAATATGAGTAGGGTTTTGAACTGCTCTGATTTTGGCCCTATAAGGTATTTCTTGACTACGGTCAAAGGGTGAATCCTACCTTATAGTGCCCAACTCACTTTTCTTAGGCTAATCAAATATGAGCAGCTTAAGATTTCTCTACTTTCTTTCTCCTCATTGAAGACTTAAGGAGTGAGGCTTAGGTCGAGTCTTCGACTATTTCGATTTGACTAGTCAAAAGGGAAAAAGGGACATGAATAGTGGTATCTCCGTTAGGGACACCATGAAACCATGCTCTAAAAGTACCTCAAATTAATATGGAAATTCATATTTTGAATTTATAATCTTATTCTTTTTTGAAATTACATCACATGTTAGAGCCTTAAAATAAGTTATGCATCCCTTTTATACCCTGATGTCATTTTAAAGCATGAACCCAATTTCATTCAAATTGAAAGATTGTTAGAGGTGGTATCAAATTCAAGCCTTATGCCTAGAAGGTATATAAAATGGTGAACCAATTGATCATATGCTTATGATAAGATAGACCTGTTGTGGAGGGACTGTGCTTAGATGACCATGACTTATATGACCAAACCATAAGCCTATGTAATGAACAATAGTAATGTTCCCTAGCTACCCTAGTTAATGATGTATTGTATAATATATAGGCTAATGTACGTGAAGCATGATTTAATCATCTCAAAATGCTGTCAAACCCACTGGGCCTTTTCTAATTAGCATGGGCTAGACCCCATATTTTGACTTGATTGAACATGCTTGACGTATACGGGCCAAATATCTTGAATGTCTTTTTTTGTATTAAGGAAATAATGTTAGGCTACCCATCATTGATTATTTAAACCTGTTAAGACCCTCAATGTCCCACAAGTAAGCCTTCCTAGGAAAGAGAACGTTAACCACATGTGTGGGAAGTGATAAGGTTCAAAGGCTCTTGCTTGTGATTGTTGTTATACACATCAACATTAATAAGCATTTCATGCATTCTCATTCCATCATCTGTAACCCTTTGTTTTGTAGCCATCATAGATACTTGAGCCACTTGGATATGAGGGATAGATAGAAGAATA
>CANXYI011181053.1:0-10643 GCA_948208565.1 Hura crepitans
ATGGGGAATTAAAGGAATAGAACAGACTCTTAAGACATTATAAAGAACTGTAATAAAAAGTGAAAGGGTTAAGATAACTTGTGAATAGGCATAGTAAGGGCATGAAAATGAGCTATAAAGGAAGAAGTAAAGTAAACTTATACAATTAAAATGATGTTTTACGAAGGGTAGTAGACTGACGAAAGATTAAATAAATAAGGAGACATATAATTAGAAATGAGTTAATAAAGAAGAATTGTCAATTACAGAATGGAGTAGTTAGTAAGGCTTAAAATGTAATAATTAAAATAGAAAAATATGTTAGTGTGAAATTGTATTACATAAAAAGGAAGGATACATGGAAGTAATAAAATAATTACAATTTTAGAGATGAAACAATTTTTATAATATTAGATTAAGTGTGTAATTGAGATAATATGATGACGTAAATAAGAAGTCTTAACTAGAAAACGTAATATAGAGACAGAGAGTAGTAAAGTAATGCTACCATACATTATCGTATGCTTGTATGTAATAGTGATACATAATATGTTTGGTTAAATTTACCATTGAGTGTATACTCAACGTATTGGATTTTCGATGTATAGGTAAAGGATACATAAGGAGGATACAACAGACGACCAGTAGTGCCAACGACGACTGTCAAGGTAAGGAATAATTTGGTAATGGTGTATAGTTTTATAGAGAAAGGCACTCATGCATATCAATGTGGGTAGGTGGATGTCAGGCTATATAGCTAAATAACACATAAAATTATACTAGTGAATCAGTCTATAGCTGTGATAATGAACTCATATGATAATTGGATCTAAAAGTAGGTGTATGAACGTCATATGTCTGCTAATAGTACATTATGCTATAAATGCATAAAAAGGAGATTTATAAAAATGGTAAATATAGAATGAGATAAAGGTTAAATGAAAGACCCTTGGAAAAATTCAAAGATGGGTGACCTCAAGGGAAGTAACACGTCTTGTCTGTTTTAATTGAAAATGGGCAGGGGGTGTGACAGATTTTATGGGCAAAGTAAAATGCTAATTAAATTAAATTGAAAAAACTATTATGCATAGAATTTTTGATAAAATTAATATTATGTAAAGAGTTATGATGAAATATTCTTTTTTGTTGAATAAATGTTTAAGTCTATATTGATAGGCATAAATTATGTTAAATGATGTGATGATATGAATTTCTTTTTATGCTATTAAATATATAGTGCATGGGCATGTCTTATTTTTGGCATAAAAAATTGTACATGTTATGTTAATATTAATCTTGTGTGATTGATTAAATAATATGGCATAAGGCATGATTTAAATCGATTTCACCACTAAGCAAAATGCTTAGCGCATCATTTTGTTTGTGATGTATAGGTTCAAAGAACAAGTGGATTTAAGCCTCGGGACCTCAAAATAGAAGTGAAGGCCATACTTTTGGTATCTCTTTGATGTATATATTTAAATTATGTAATGTATAGACACAGATGGCACTCTTAGAAAGTGATGTAAATAGTTTAAGCCTAAACTGTAATGTCTCGTAAATTTTAAGTTTGTATATGGTTGTAACTAAACTTTTAATTATTTAAAACTACTTAATATATGTTTGATGTCTCTTTCTGAGGTTGAGATTATGTTGTTGAAATGGTTGATTTGGAGTGATTGGATGGATCGCATAGTTGTGCAGATATAAGAAAATGATTATAAAAGTGTTTTTACAGGTTTTAAAAAAATTGGGATAGTGCCTGGTACAGCTGTTATGCTGTCAAAATTTTGGCACGAGGATTCCTAAACTGATTATGTAATTTGGTTTTCAAAAAGCTTTTAAAAGATCATATTTTTAGACATTAATTTATATGTGGTCTAATGTTAGTAAATAAGATATATGTTATGAGTTCAGATAACATGTAATGCGTCACACACCTTAGTTGTGTCAGGCAATCGGACTGGATAAGGGGTGTCACATGATGTATGTTAAGGTTGAAGGTATTTCATAGCTAAGCCAAATTAGCCTTCGTTTGCTTGAATTGAATGAATTGAGTATGTGATGTGAGGAGTGGTAAACAAATGCTCATAGATAATGTTTATATGAAGATGTAATGATGTATAATTAGAAATGAGTTACATGATAATAAGAAGCTTAAATGTGATTATGTGACCATGACAAAGATTTTATATATATTTTTATAATGGTGATGGTCGAATGAGTGTGTATGCCACTTTAGGTGGTTAAATTTAGCTATATGGAATTTACATGAAATGTAAAGGATGATGAGATGCCATGTATTATAGTTTCATATTTATGAATATATATAACTTACATGCATAACATAATAAAAAGTAAGATGTCTTGATATGTTTATGTCTAATTATGTGTTATGATGGTTAATTTAAAAACCCATTTTCAAATAAGCATTTTGCATCAATATGTCTAATAGATATATCTCATTTTGGTACACATGTGTGTATGAAAGGGGTTATGGTCGAATGACTATCAAGATAAATAAATGGTGGTATTTCATTTGTATATTATGAATGTGTTTGTAATATGAGTATAATAGTATGAAATATGCACCTAGGGTGTTATGGCTTATATATGGCCGAAATTGTTTAAGTTATGAAATGAGCCTATAATTGTGTTAATGGAACACTTCTAAAATATATGAGGTTATCATAACACAAGGAAAATGAGCAATGTTTTATACTCACGGATGTGATTATGTATGAGTATGCCATAATGATAATTGGAAACACATCAAGATAGATTAAAAGCTACTTAATATGGTGAAACTTCAATTATAATGGAAATGCCCCATGCAATTAGGGAGTCATAGTAGCAGTTAGGGTACCCTCAAGCATCATATTTAGCCTACGAACAATTATATTTGGCCTACGGCTAATTATATATGGCTTTAGGGCAATCATATAAGCCTTTAGGCAACCATATCAACCTTTGAGCAACCATATCAGCTTTCAAACAATCATATTAGCCTACGAGCAACCATCTCTTCGAGTACATCTCATCCCATTATCTAGTTTTGATCTATTGTCTTTTAGGTATAGGCATAAAATGATTAATTTAATCCTGAAGATTTGAATGATGGAAAATAAATAGAATTTACATGCATGAAAAGTGGTGAGTTTATTAAAGATGTTATGAATGTGTACACATGTATGAATGATCATTTATGTTTATTATGGAATGGTAATCATGCATGAGGAATTTCTTTTATATTATTATGAATGAATGCTACAATGCATGTGTATGCATAAGATAAGTTCTGTATGATCATGATATGAAATAAATTTTATGTGATTAATGCTTTTGCGTGAAGTGCATGTGAGTATATATACTAAATTGAATACACCGCTAAGCATTCGCTTAGCGCATCATTTGATTTTGCGATGCGTAGGTTAAAGAAAGCATATTAGAGTCAAAGCCTCAATATCAAAAGACTAATCAAGAGAAAAATTCTTTTCGTACTTTTGTTTTCTTAAGTATGATAATGTGATGTATTAGCATATTGGCACTCTTGTGTAACTGAGGGATTGGGCCTAATTTGTGTTGTAAATGTATTTTCTAACTATATTAAAACAATATTGCAACTTTATGATTAAGAATACATGTTGTTGCTTGACTTGTATGATATCTGTTCCTTATGCATGTTTGGTGTATATTGATTTGAGTTATGTTGAGTTGAGTTTAAAGGGTCAGATGGACCTAGATGATATAGTGTGATGCTATGGGATTTTAGAAGTACTATTTTTATGCAAGTTACTATTTAGGATAGTGTTCAGTACAGTTATTATACTATCAAAAGTTTAGCATGAGAATCCCAATAGTATACCTTGGAAATGATTTTTAAAAACCTGTATTATTATAACATTGTACATGCAAAATATGTTTTATTCTCAATAACAAGGTTTTTATTTGATACAGGTTTTTCATAAGAGTTATTCAAATATCAGTTTGTGTGTCGCTCTTTATCGAGTCTATTAATCAGATTGAGTAAGAGGTGTCACATCTTTAGTCATTCTTCGTGTGGTGTTAATAATGTATAATATTGTAAATAAAATAAAGAAAATAGAAAATGTATAATAGAGATTGATTGTTCTCTTTATTAGTGTGTATTCTGAATAATATAGAAGAGGGTATTTATAGGCAAAGAGAAGCCTATCAGATAGGGTTTGAATAGGATAAGAATACTAAAAATAAAATCCATCTACAATAGATAGAATTTATCCATCTACAACAGATAGAGTTTATTTAGAGTAGTCATCTATTATATCACAATAGTTCCTCTTAGGTGACTCTACACTATAATGTGCCTTATTAAAATCTTGCCAAGAAAAATCCAGCTAGGCAAAAACTTAGTAAAGAAAAAAGAGTATAGTATTTATAAATAACATACTTTCCCTCAAGAATGGAATCAATTATAATACATCTTTCAGTTTATGCATTCTAATTTTACATACATGTTTTATAAAAATTGAACTTGGCAATACTTTTGTAAATAAATCTGCTAGATTATCACTTGAACGAATTTTGCATATATCAATTTATCCTTCCTTTATAATCTCATGAGTACATAATAATTTTAGTGATATATATTTGGTTCTATCTCCTTTGATGTAGCCACTCTTGATTTGTGTAATGCATGTTGTATTATTTTCATGCAATAATGTTGACTTGTCTTCTATTGCTAATCTGCATGCTTCTTTAATATATCGAGTCATAGTTTTCAACCATACACATTTATGACTTGCTTCATGAATAGCTAAAATTTTTTAATGGTTGGATGAGGTAGCAGTCATAGTTTGCTTTACGAATTTTTAAGAAATAGTAGTATCACCGTATGTGAAAACATAACCCATTTGTGTTTGAGCTTTTATAAGGATCTGAAAGATACCCATCATTAACATATCCTATCAATTTTGATTTTACTCCTTTTGGAAAGAATAAACTCATGTCAAAATTGCCACGAAGATAGCATAGAACATGTTTTATACCATTCCAATGCCTTTGGGTGGGTGCTAAACTAAATTTTGCCAACAAATTAACTCCAAAAGCTATATCAAGTCTAGTGCTATTTGCAAGATACAAAAGTATTCCTATTACATTGAGATATGGTATTTCGGGACTAAGTATTTCTTCATTCTCTTCTCGAGGATGAAAAAGATCTTTTGTGACATTAAGAGAATGAACTACCATTGGAATGCTTAATGGATATGATTTATCCATATAAAACTGTTTTAAGATTTTTTTCTATGTACGATGATTAATGCATAAGAATTCCACTTGTTAAATATTTAACTTCAAAATCAAGACAAAATTTTATTTTTTCAAGATCTTTTATTTCAAATTCACTTTTCAAATAGACTGTAGTCATAGAAATCTCTTCTGGAGTCCTCACTATGTTTAAATCATTAACATAAACTAAAATGTAGCAAATCGAGAATTCTTTTTCTTAATAAAAACACATAGACAAATGGAACTATTCTTATATTCATTTTTCACAAAGTATTCAATTAATCAATTATACCACATGCGTCCAGATTGTTTTAACCCATACAAAGATCTTTAGAGTTTAATGGAGTATATTTGTTGAGGTTTTGAATTATATGCTTCAAGCATCTTAAAATCCTTTAGGAATTTTCATATATATGTCATTATCTAATTACCTATATAAGTAAGTTGACACTATATCCATTAAACGTATGTCAAGCCCTTCAGAGGCTGGTAAACTAATAAAAAATCTAAAAGTGATAGCATCCATGACATGAGAATATGTTTCCTCATAATCTATGCCAGGCCTTTATGAGAAACCTTGTGCCACAAGTCATTTCTTGTATCTCACAATTTCATTTAACTGATTTCTTTTATGGACAAAAACCTATTTATGTCCAATGGGTTTGACATCTTCTGGTGTTTAGACCATTGGTTTAAATAATTTATACTTAGCTAGTGAACCTAGCTCTGCTTGAATTGCTTCTTTCTATTTTGGCCAATCACTTCGATTTTGGCATTCTTCCATAGTTTGATGTTCAAGCTCATTATCATTGATTATTTCAGAAATAATTGCATATGTAAACATATTATCAATAATAATTTCATCTCTTTCCCATATATTTTCAAATTTTAATGAGATTTTATAATTTTTCGGTACCAAAACCATTTTTGGGGTTATTTTTCTAGAAGTATGGGGTTGTTAATTTTTTAAATCTTCGAAAGTGTCAAATTGAATATTTTTTATTTCTCTCTTCTTTCGAGGAATAGTATCTTTTGCACCAATAGGTTGAATATGCTTCTGGTGTCTGTTTGATTTATTGGATATTATACTTACGGGTTATCCTATTGGGATAATCAACCTTGTATGTGCATTAGTAGCCAGAATATGGGATTGAGTGAGCCGTTGGGTGTCTATGAATATATCTGGCAATTGTTTTACAGCATTCTGTGAATGAATTATTCTTTAAACTTCAATTTCACATTGATTTGTGTGTGTATCAAAATTAAACAAAGTTGATATATTCTAATTAATTTCTTGTGCTTGTGGTCCTTTACTTTTACCTTTTCCTAATACTGGAAAAACTGATTCATCAAATTAATAATATAAAACTCTTACTCTAAAAAGATAATCTGTTAATAGTTCAAGATACCTAATAATTAAAGATGAATCAAAACCTACATAGATACTAAGATGACGTTAAAGACCCATTTTAGTTAGCTGAGGAGGTGCAATGAGAATATATATAGCACAACCAAAAATTTTAGGATGGGATATGTTAACCTGTTGATAAAAAATAAGTAGTAAATGTGAAAACTTATGATATAAAGACGGTTGAATACAAATTAAAAATGTTGCGTGAACTATAACATATCCCTAAGCAGATGCAAGAAGATTTGATTTCATAAACATAAGTCTAATAATTAATTATAAGTGCTTAACAAAAGATTTAGCTAAACCATTTTGAGTATGAATATGTGCAATAAAATGTTCAACAATGATTCCAATTGACATACAAAAATCATAAAATGATTTTGAAGTAAACTCACTTGCATTACCTAGATGAACTCTTTTAATGGGATGATCAGGAAAAGTTGACCTTAACTTTATTATTTGAGCGAGAAATTTAGCAAAGGCAACATTACGTGTAAAAAGTAAGCACACATGAGACCATAGAGTTGATGCATCAGTTAAAACCCTGAAATAACTAAATGGTCCACATGAAGGATGAATTGGACCACATATATCTCCATATATAGTTTGTAGAAAAATAGGAGATTTCAAATGTAATTTGGATGGTGAATGTCTTACAATTAATTTACCTGGAGTACAAGCAATACAAAAATAATCATTTGATACAAAGATTTTTTTATTTTTTAATTCATTCCATTTGAATTTTTAATAATATATTGCATCATATTTGAACCAGGATGACCTAGACGTCATGCAAAATAATAAAATTCTTATGATCTAAACACTTATAGTGCATATAATTTGATTCAACTATTTTAAATTTTGAAAAATATAATCCAATTGAAAAATTTGAAAGTTTTTCTAATATAAACTTTTGGTTCGAATTTGTAAAGGTGATCTATAGATAATCAACATTTCTCTCATTCTTGGCTTTAATATGATAACCATTGCGATGTATATTTTTAAAACTTAGTAGACTTCTTCGGGATTTACTGGAATATAAGGCATCATCAATGGGCAATATTGTTCAATTTAGAAGCCTTCAACTACATTCATAGTACTAGATATCGTATTAACATTAATTTAAGTTATTGTTAATTTTAAAAAATATTTTTTAGTGAAAAAATTTGTATGAGTTGCGCCACTGTCTACTAAATATATGTCATCCTCCCTAACATCAATTTATTTTGTTTTATCTAATAATACAAAATACGCAATATTAGAAAAAAATAATAAATAAGAAATATGCAAAATACTAGTTTTATTAAATAGTTCTAAATCACAAAAAAAAAAAGTCTTATTGAAATTCTAAAAAATTACCTAAACAAAAAAAAAAAAAACATAAACATGTTTTAACCGTGGACATTTTCATCACCAATAAAATTATCAATTTTGCTATCTTTATGAGTACAAAATCAGGAACATCAAAATTAACATCTAAAGGCTTGTTCTCATAAGGATTAATAGGTTCAGAAAAATTCACTTCAACATTTTTCCTTTTTCTTTTAATAAGGCCTTATAAAGGATAACTAGTGCTTTAGAGTGCGATATAATCAAGACCAATGACCTTTTGTTCCACATCTGTAGCAAGTATTGTCATTGTTTTTAATTCTTTTTTCTAAATTTTTCTCATATTTGCCTTATTTGTTTTTAGCACATTTGTTTTCGGGACGTGGATGAGAATTAGTACTGATTGATTACTTACCACGACCTTGACTCCTTTTATCACGACCTCACCCGCGATCTTGAGAAAATGCCGTATTCACTTCAGGGAATGAGGATGAACCAACTAGAAGGGATTGATAGTTTTTCATCAAGAGCTTATTATTTTGTTCAGCCACAAGTAGATAAGAAATTAGCTCATATTATTTTTTAAATCCATGCTCCCGATATTACTACTGCAGGAGCACATTTGAGGCATGAAAAGTAGAATATATTTTTTTAATATATTCTTATCAATAATTTTTTCTCCATATAATTTCAATTGAGAGCTAATTTTAAATAGACTTAATTACATTCACTTACAATTTTAAAATCTTGCAAATGTAAGTGCATCCAATTATATCGAGCTCTAGGGAGAATCACCGTTCTTTAGTATTTATATCTCTCTTTTAAACTATTCCAAAGGACCAATGGCTCTTTAACAATGAGATAATGTAAATGATGCTGAAGAAAAATCATGGCTTTAGTGTGATCTTGCAGGGATGCTTGATTTCCATTTTTTATAGAATCTCCAAGATTCATAACATTTAAAAGGATTTGAGCATCAAAGACCCATGATAGATAATTACTTCCGAAAATATCAAGACCAAAAAATTCAAGTTTTGTTAGAATCGATATTGCAAAGACACTATATATAAGAAAAATCACTAATTAGATATATTATTGATTATATTCAATGCAAGAAAAATATATATAGGTAAACCACTTTTCAAGATAAAAAATAAAGGATATCATAATAAAAAAAAATAAATTATCAACTCATAGAAATTGACCATATAAAATATAATTTTAAATCATAAATTTATTTGCCAAAGTGAATTTATTTTATCAATAACGGTGTGCTAGTTATAATAAGATGCTAATATTTGCTTTTAAATAAATTAAACAAAAAATTGTTTATAATTAAATTAAAAGCATTAGATTTATAACATTAAAATCATTATTTAAATAAAAATAAAATTACAAGTAAAATAAAAATTGTATAGAAACAATGACTTATTGACTAAAAAAAAAATTAAGAGTTGAATAGGATGCAATATGACAGTTGCGTTATTACTTTTTAATTATTGAAAATCCAATAGAGAATTTCAGCCGAGTTGTATTATAGCACCAGCTTTCTAATAAAATAGAGACTTTCATACTAATAATGTATTGTAAATAAAATAAAGAAAATAAAAAAATATATAACAGAGATTGATTGTTCTCTTTATTGGTGTATATTCTCAATAATATAAAAGAAAGTATTTATAGACTAATAGAAGCTTATCGAATATGCTTTGAATATGATAATTAAGAATACTAATGATAAAATCCATCTACAATGGATAGAGTTTATCCATCTATAACAGATAAAATTTATTTAGAGTAGTCATCTATTATATTACAACATATAAAAATATTTAATGTTTATAGCTTCTTATAATGAATAAATTAATAAAATTAAATTTTACAGGCTCTTATAATTTTATTAATTATTTTAAATAAAAATAAAAAAGAATAAAATATTATCTATGCAACTAATATGTTCATATTAATTAAATTTTATTAAAATCATAATTTTAATTTTTGATGTTTTAATTAAAATAATGAGAAAATAGATATAGAAAAAATTGACTATTTTAATCATAAATTACTAAATTTAGTGAAAAAATATGAAGGATTTTAGTCTAAAAATTGACATAAAAAGAAGGCCAAAATACAAATATTGCCGTGGAAGATGTGAAAATAAATTAGTATGTGTTTAATTAATTTAAGAAAAATAAAATGTATAAATTAAAGAAGAGATACATTTGAAAATAGAAAAAAAAAGTATAGAAAAAGATTGTAGAAAATTATGTGATTTTTTTCTAAAAGATGTAATTTTATAGTTTCTATTTATTATTTGATAACATGAAAACTATATGATATATTTATATAATTTTTCTTATTTTTTGACTCTTTGTCGATATTGTTACAAAGACTATCTATCATCCGTAGATTACATTAAATCTTAATTTGATAAATTCATTTCTATTAAACTAATTTTATTAAATTTTTTCAACAAAACAATTGGTTGATTATAAAAAAAAAAAATCAGAACACTAACTTTTCAAAAACATAGTATTTTATACTTAATATTTGTTTTGGAGCTCGATTTTGCCATTTTAAATTATTTTGACAATAAAAGAATCCCTATAATTACTCAAAACAGACTAAAATGACTTATTTAATGATAATAGTGCTA
>CANXYI011181054.1:0-10854 GCA_948208565.1 Hura crepitans
TATATATGACTATTGTTATTTTTATATTCTGATGATTATGGGTATGAGGCCTTGTGACTGCTGAGATATATATAATGATATTATATTTGTGAATATTGAGTTGAGACTTCTAGATGGGTCCATATGTATGTGAAATGATTATTGGTATATAGAAGTGTGTTTTCTTTATAGGAAAATTTTTGGTTTTTAACCCAGGTAGGCAATATACTGCCTGACTTTCTGAAAAATGTATTTTTGACAAACCAAAAATTTTTAACAATGATTTATGGATAATCTAAGAATAATAATATTAATCATTTAAT
Organism: Hura crepitans; assembly: GCA_948208565.1. Taxonomy (NCBI): domain Eukaryota; kingdom Viridiplantae; phylum Streptophyta; class Magnoliopsida; order Malpighiales; family Euphorbiaceae; genus Hura; species Hura crepitans. The sequence goes on from CANXYI011181054.1 coordinate 303, forward strand.
AAGTATTTGACAGATATGAATAAAATGATGAGATCACTAAGTGTTAAATGAATGAAAGTTTGGAAAAATTTTAAGATGATTGACAATATGGGAAGTTCGCATCCTTATTGGGTTTCTTCGGGAATTTGGTAAGGGTGTTATAGTTAGTGGTATTAGAGCTTAGGTTTAGGCATTCTTAGGCATAGTATATATGAGTACATTGGTCTAAATTTTGTACCCTACTTAAGCTACACTGTATGTGGATTGGATGTAATTCATGCATGTCATGATGTGTGTGCATAATTGATGGAAATTGGTCATGTGGTTATATTTGTATGGTGGAATAAAACCTATATGCTTGTGTTGTATGAAAAAAATGCATGTGCATAGGTGTATGATGTGAATGAGACATGTATTTATGCTAGATATTGGGCTTGTAAAATGCTAGTAATGTGAACTTGAGGAATAGAAATAAGGTAGGACGAATATAAATGGTAAATGTTAAAATACGATAATATATTGGGATATATGTAAAGTGTACTAAGTTGGAAATTGATGTTAGGAATGCATGACGTTAATTGATCTAAGATCTATACATTCATATATAGGTATTGCACAAGCATTGGATAGGGGACTAGAGCCTGAACCTATAGATTTAGACATTGTAGTCAGTAATCCGATCGAATAGAGTGTGATGGTGAACCAAATGTATAAGGCTATCCTCTAATGAGCTGAGATATAGTATTTTTAGTGGACTTATTATACTTCCCTTCCACGAGTTAGACATTATATTGGGCATGGATTGGTTGTCTGAACATTTAGTAGTGGTTGATTGTGAATAGAAGAAACTTACCCTTAAAACAGTTAAGAGAAGTGATGTGATAGTCTTTGGTGAGAGAGATTCCTTGCCTCATCTTATTTTAGCTGTTATAGCGAGGCAACTCATCCAAAAGGGAGTAAAGCTTATCTGTCTTATGTCATTGATACTAATAATCCTTCTCCAAATCTTGATTAGATACCTATGGTAGTAAACTTTTTTTGATGTCTTTCCTAATAAACTTCAAAGATAACCACCACTGCATGTAGCAAAGTTTGGGATTGAGGTGTATCTATGTACTACTTTAGTGTTCCTTACTTTGTATGTGATGGCACTAGTAGGATTTAAAGAATTAAAAGTGCAAGTACAAGAACTATTAGAAAAGGATTTTATTAGACTGAGTGTTTCTCCTTGGGGAGCACCCATTTTATTTTTGAAGAAAAAGGATGGATAGTTTCGATTATGTATCGACTATAGGCAGTTAAACAAGGTGATAGTTAAGAACAAGTATCCACTACCTAAAATTGATAATTTGTTTGATCAACTCAAAAAAGCTAGTATGTTCTCAAGGATTGAATTGAGATTGGGTTATCACTAGCTAAGGATTAAGGAATCTAAAATTTCAAAAATTGGCTTCAAAACTAGATATGGGCACTGAGTTATTAGTGATGCCATATGGGCTTACTAATGCCATATAAGCTTTTATGGATCCCATAAATAGAATTTTTAGGTCGTTCTTGGACCAGTTTGTCATAGTCTTTATTGATGATATTCTAATGTATTCCAAGAGTTGGGAAGAACATGAGAAACACTTAAAAATATTATTATAGCCACTAAGAGAAAAGCAATTGTATGCAAAGTTAAGTAAGTGCGATTTTTGGTTGAATGAGGTAGCCTTATTAGGCCACATTGCATCAGCTGATAGAATTAGACTTAATTCAAGTAAAGTAAAAGCTATGATGGACTTGAAGCCTTATAAGAATGTGATAGAGATCCATAGTTTCCTAGGATTGAAGGGATATTATCGAAGGTTTTTTAAAGGATTTTCGATGATTGCAACACCACATAAAAGACTATTAAGAAAAGAGGTGAAATTTGTCTAGGACGACAAATGCCAAGCAAGTTTTCACAAATTTAAGGTGATGTTGACTGAAGTGCCTATTCTTACATAGCCCAAGCAAGGAAAAGACTTTGTGATATGTAGTGATGCTTTGCATAATAGGTTTGGGTGTGTGTTGATACAAGAGAAAAAGGTGAGAGCTTAAGCCTCAAGACAATTAAAGCTACTTGAATGAAACTACCCGACTCATGATTTGTAATTGGCTATAATAGTGTTTGCTTCAAAAGTGTGGAGACATTATTTGTATGGTGAGAGGTGTTACATTTACACCCATTAAAAAAGTTTGCAGTATCTTTCTATGCATATATATATTGTGGATTGTATATAGAGATACTATATACTAATGCAAGATAGTTATTCTTGTGTTGGTTCGAGTATGCTTGTTATATGATAAGTGTACGTAGTCATATGGAAAATAACAATTGAATCTAAGAATGATCATTATGTATGATGATTCTTGATATGATGTTGGAGATTATCTATGTGTTATGGATTGAGATGATGTTGAGTTTAGATGGTCAAATGTGTAATGACTCGAGAATCCCAATTTCATGAATAGTACTTCCTAAGGCATGAATAGTATTTTCAATTATTTAGGACACCATGAGATGACTAAGGGGCAGTACTAGTCATAAAAATTTGTCAAGCAAAATAATGATGAAAATGAAATAATTAACACTTTTAGCATAACAAATAAATTATTTCATGCTGAAATATAGTGAATAGCGACCTTATTTTGCACTGTGCCAAGAAATGCTTGGGATGTGCCTAGACTGACTAAAAAATAACATACCCTAAAGGTCAAAAATTATAAATAGTTCAATGGTCTTAGAATTAGAATTTTTTCATGTCAATTGATATTTAATTGAAATTTCTTAATTACGCGAATAAATAGGTAACCTAGTTCCCTTTGGAATTTTGACCCAAAATTTTAGGGGGTCCTTTGATTGAGATGTTCGGGAATTTTTGGCATTGAAAGCATGAATTTTGGAGGCCTTGAACATTAAATTTGAATTTTTGAAGCATAAAACAAAAATAGAATTATTCTAGACTGTCGGATCACCACGTGGTGTGATCTAGGCCATTTAAACTTTTAATATATAAAGATCAGCACTCATATGTTCTAAATGTGTGAAGCTTTCTTCTTCCTCCTCCCTCCCCTCACTTGGCCGATGCCATAGCCCTAGTCCTCCCTTTTTTTTTCTTTTATTTTTCCCCCAAGTTTAAGCCATTTTCACCAATTCTTCCATCACACTTTTCCTCAACAGTCTCTAGAATCTAATTTTACTAACAAAAATAAAGAAAATTGCTTGTTTGAGGAGATTTGAGCACTTTGCAAATAGGGAATTTTTTAAGAGTAAGTGATTTCTTTTAAGGTTTAAAATTTTATTTAGGTAGTATTAGGTGTGTAGATATTGTATATGTGATTAGTTTTTAAGTTGGATATATGTAGGAATTTTTTTATGAATTTTCAAAGCTAAAAACCTAATATGTTTGTAGACAAAGGGAAATATTTGTTAGAGGAAGGAAAAGATAGGCACTGAAATGTAGATTTTTAGTGCATTAGAGTCCACTATAAGTGAATTTAATGTAATATACATTGTATATTGATCATTTGTTACATATGTGTATGTAAATGAGTATATGGAATGGTTACATCAAGTGTATGTGTATGTGCTTACATGTGGAAAATGTACATGTGTGGTATGGTGATTATAACAAGCATAAATGTATAAAGAAAACATGAAAATATAATATGCATATGTGTGAAATGAGTATGGCCGAATTGCAATGCTTAAAAATTTTTGATTTTATGAATAATGCTTTCTCGGGATTAATAGTGTTCTCGAGACTCTGGGTACACTGAAGTCACTAGATAGAAGTATTAGTCATAAAATAATTTTAGGTAAAGTTTGAAGTCAATCGGTTAAAAATGCTAAGAGAGTATTTTATGACAGTATCTTGGAAATAGTGATCAAGGCAAACTTGAACTGTAAATAATTTTCAAAGTTACTTAGAAAATTATGAAACCTATACCCCTGATACTCAAAAATTCCAATGAGTCTAATGGCACTAGAATCAAAATTTTTAGAGGTCAGGAAGTATTTTTACTAAAATTGGGTTACATGAAATTTGGGCATTTTAATTCAAATTTTTGTGATTTTCAAAATCCTTTTTTTAAAGACTAAAAGGGCATAATTTATTTATTTTTTGAGAGGAAAATTGGAGGAAAAATAATTGGGTTAAATTTTTTAAATAATAAAAGAAAAGAATAAAGAATTAATTTTACCCCAAAATTCTACCCCTTTATATAAGTTAAAATTGTGAAAGGCTCAACAAATAAATAGTAAAATTTAGTACCTTCTTCCCCATTTTCTATCTAGCTAACATCTACTACTCCATTTCCATTTCTTGATTTTTAGTTCTCCCTCAATTCGCCAAATTAATTCATCAAAATTTAATGGTAGCCCTTCCACAGTCTCTAGAGAAAGTAGGAAGTGGAATTTTGTAAAATGGTTGTGTATAGAGCTCCGTTTAATAACTTGATGAATAGTACCCATTTTTGTTCGGGTGAGTTTTTCGAACTCTGACATTTTTCTTAGGTTTTTAGGGTGCCTAAGAGTCATTCTAAGTGATCAATTTTAATTTTTATTGACCATTTGATTTTATATGAATTTTAATAAATTGAATTTGTATTCCGCAGTTGAATAGGGTCAGAAAAGAAATGACTGAGAGAAGGAGAAGGTGTAATCTAACCTTGAGTGCGCATTTTCACCCATAAAGTAAGTGTAATTGCTATAATATGTTAAATAAATGCAATGCCCTAAATAAATGTGTGCATGTATGTGGTAGTGTGTTAGGAAAAATTAACATTTAATTAATAAATGAGTTAAGTTAAAGAAAATGCCATTACTTAATATGTCTTTTGATTTGTGAATAATGATGATATTAAGAGTATGAATGCATGACTAATTATGGCCAAATTTATCAATGAGGTGTTTATGGATTTTTATGTGAATTATATGATGAATATGAATGGGAAAATGGATTAAATGCTTATGAAATGTATTATGTTAATTGGTATGAATTTAGGTTGCATGAGGAATGTGTGAGAATGAAGTGAATGGAGAAAAATCCTTATGTGGTCAAAACATGCATGTAGGCTTATTATGGGCATATTCATTTAAAATGAAGAAATTGTGTGTTAAATGCATGTATTGGTATTGTGAAGTTATGGCATGTGTGTGTGGCATGTGAGAAATGTAAGTTATAGGTGTGTAAGATATATAGGTTAAAAGGTTTGATATATAAAAGGCATGTTTTGTGTGTGTTAAAAATGCCTAAAAATATGAAGTCATATAATGTTAAAGGAGGATGTGCATTTGGGCCAAAAAAGGCTAAGTGATGGTGAATGGAATTTGAGTGTGATGTGTATATATCCTATGGTTAATTGGCCAATAAAAAGTGAATGTGCTCACTTATTGACTATGTTGCCAGAATGATGTGTGGCCTATGTTAATCAATTATAGTCATGAAAAATGACCTATGATCATGCAAATAAATAAGTCATAAGTGAAGGAAAACATATGTGTGCATATTTAGTAAAACAGAGATATAATATGTGCTCAAATGCTATATGATGATTTTATATGCATATATATGCATGATTTTTTTATGAGGTCTACGTCATGTTTTACTTTAGTAGTAGGAAGCATAAAAGACATTTAAATGGCCTACATAGAGGATATACTTAAAATAGATTAAATTAAGAAGGTAAAATGTTAATAAAGGTAATTAATGGCCCATTAGATTAAAAAAAACCTAGTCGGATAGGTTGACCGATCAACTAAGGTACCTAGTAGGTACTAGGGTACATCTATGCCTCTTTTATTTTGGCCAATAGGCCTATGCTATATGTTAAGCCTTCGAGCCACTATGCAGATGTAGCTGTTGGAGGGTCAAATAGAACCACTACTCATATTTCTATGTGGGTGCAACTGTCGGATGGTTCAAGAGGGCTTATGCTTAATATTTGTTTATTGATTCATGATTTATGCTAACCCATAAGTTTATATTGAGTTCAATCTATATATGTGACCTTCAGGTCCAATACTGGTGCAGCAACTGTTAAGGTCTATAATGAGGGCTACTTCACACCATGATACCTCGTTATCCACAAGATTTTTTTTCTTTGATATGGGCTAATTAATTATTGAAAAAGAAACATGTTTATTGAGAAAACATTATAAGTGAAAAAATCTTAGAATAATGCATCATATCATGAGTTATTTATTTTATGTATGTTAATACACCTTAGCCCTTATATTACACATGCACACACTCAATGTTATGTTGATATGATATTCATTATGATGAAATGTGCATGAGTAAATGTTTTAACATGTATGAATGGAAATGTTATAGCATATCATAACAATTTCACCACTAAGCTCCTACTTAGCATATCAGGTTTTCTTTGTGATGCATAGGTTTAAGAAGAACATGCTAGGTCTAAGTCTTAGTGTGACAAGATAAATAAGTGAAGACTTGTCATTTTGGTATACATTTGTTTATATATATATATACATATACATATACATATATATTACATATACATATATATTACATATACATATACATATACATATACATATACATGAGGTTTTGACATGAGACTTCTTTCTAGAAGAATTCCATAAGAAGTACATTACAAAGTGGTACTTAAATAGTAGAAGACAAGAGTTTATGGACTTGAAATAAGGTAAGAAGACTATAGCGAAGTATGAGAAGGACTTTGCTATGTTGAGTTGATATGCAAATATGTGGTGCAAACTGAAGTCAACAGATGTTAAATGTTTAAAAAAAAGGTTTAGCGCATTGAGATTATGTCTTATATCACTCCTATGAAGATCAAAGACTTCACAGCTCTTATAAATGCTTATTATATAGTTGAACAATGTTCAAAAGATAGAAGGGAGCTATATCAAAAGAAGAGGTCCTATAGCCAGGGAGTAGTTAGTAGAGCATAGAATTAAGATAAAAAGTTCAAAGGAAATTAGATTGGGGGATAATTATAGGATTCCCAAAGATAGAGTCAAACTCAAAAGCAAGGACATAGGGCCTAAAGTCAAGGGAAGTAATAGTCACATGTGACTAGTACACTAGGCTCTATAACTAGGAGTAATCTGATAGCATAGTGCCTGACATGACATAAGAGGTATAAGGGAGAGTGTTAGGGGAACAAGCCTAAAGTATCCTATGGGCGTAGAAAAAAAGATCATTTTATCAGAGACTGTCTAAGAAGATCCAATGCTGGTTAGGGATTTGCACTTATTTCTACCTAAGGTCTTAGAGGATATCGAGGTGACAGGAGAGATAAGATAAAGGGAACTCAAAGATCTAGATTTGAGATCATAGTAGAGCTTAAAGTATTAGCTAGGTAGTATGTTATTCGAGCTAGATAGGAGGCAGACTTTCTAGACATCATTAATAGTACCTTTCTTCTATTTGACTCTCATGCTTTGGCTTCGATAGATTCAGATTTTACACACTCATATATATGCAATGAAAGGGCATAAGATTGGGGGTGAGTTTCAGAGTATCTTGACCAAGAGATTATGGTTTGCAACCCTATAGGCTAACATGTGATAATGAACAATGTTTATGAGGAGTGTCCTTTGATGGTATAAGGACACCAGTTCTTAGGTAACCTTATGGAGTTACCTTTTTATGAATTTGATTTAATCTTAGGTATAGATTGGCTATCCAAGTATTAAGTGATTATAGATTACAAGCAAAAGAGATTGTCTTAAAGCTGAAGATGGTGTAGAGATTACAATTGTGGGGGAAAAAACATATTTTCTCTCTAATGTTATCTTGGCTACTATAGCTAAAAAGTTAATAAGATAGGGGTGTTAAGCTTTTTTAGCTCATGTGTATGATACTAGTATAGAAGAGTTAGATGCTAGTTCTATATCAGTAGTGTCAAAGTATGTAGATGTTTTTCCTAAAGAGTTACCCTATTTACCACCTGAATGGGAACTCAAGTTTAGTATTGAGGTTTTACCTGGCACTGCTTTGATATTGATAGCTCTATATTAGATGGTTCTAGTTGAGTTGAAAGAATTAAAACTTCAGTTGCAAGAATTGATTGATAAAAGATTCATAAGATCGAGTGTATCACCATAGGGAGAACTAGTTTTATTTATAAAGAAGAAGGATAGTTCCCTTAGATTGTGTATGGATTACTGACAGCTGAATAAGGTGACCATTAAGAACAAGTACCCTTTACCACAAATTGATGATTTCTTTAATCTGCGTAGAGAAGCTGGGGTATTTTTTAAAATTGAATTGCAATCTGAACATTATGTGTTTTTGGTAATGCCATTTAGGCTTACCAATGCTCTAGTAGCTTTTATAGATCTAATGAACCATGTGTTCAGACAATATATTGATTAGTTCCTACTAGTTTATATTAATCATATCTTGGTTTATTCTAAGAGTAAAGAAGAGCACGAACAACATCTGAGGATAATTTTTTTTATTTTAAGAGAAGAGAAACATTATGCCAAGCTTATCAAGTGCAAGTTGTCGCTAAGTGAAATGTCTTTCTTAAGACTCATAACTTCAATAGATGGCATTTGAGTTGATCCAAGCAAGATTGAAGTGATTATGCAATGGAAACCACTTAAGAAATATGACAAAGATTAGAAGTTTCCTTAGTTTGCTAGGTATTATAGATGATTAGTCAAGGGTTACTCTTTGATTGTAGCACAGATGACTTATCCATTGAGAAAAAATGTAAAGTTTATGTGGGACAACAAATGTCAAGAGAGCATCGACAAGTTGACAGCTATGTTGATAGAAGCTCTTGTTCTTATACAACCAGTGACTAGGAAATATTTTACCTTCTTTAGTGATGCATCTCATAATGGATTAGGGTGTGTGCTAATGTAAGAAGGCATAATTGTTACCAATGCCTAGAGATTGTTGAAGCCAGATGAGAAGAATTATAATGCCTATAAGTTAAAGCTTCGTGAATAGTACCTTCAGGGCTCAAAAAGTGTGCCAGGAGTGCTAGGTTACCTTTACGAGGCCCAAGGTGGGGTATACTAGTCATGAAACTTTGAGGGCATAAAAATGATGAAAATGGCTTAATTTAAAGATTTAGCAGAACTAATAAATTATTTTAAGCTGTAATCTAGTAGACCATAGGCTCAAATGGATTTGAGTTTGGAATGACCCAAAATGTGCCTTAACATACCTAAAAATACCATACCATGAAGGTTAAAAATTCCCATGAGTCCATTAGTGAAGGAATTTTTAAGTTTCGAGGTCATTTGTAACTTTTCCTTAATTTTAAGTTTTACACATAAATCGAGGTAGTTAGTTAACTATTTTGTCGTTGAAATTTAGCCATGAAATTTTATGAGCCTTTAAATGGGAACAATTAAGGATTTTTAAAATAAACGCAATGATTTTTGGAGGTCCGAGTGATTTTAAAAATTCTCTGAAGTTTCTATTAAAATTGAACATTGTCAGGACGCTCAGGTGACATGTGTCCCTACCTAAGCCACTTTAGCCACTATATATACCCTTATTATGCCACCTAAGCCTCCACTTGGCATGAACACCTTATCCCTCCACCTTTCTTCCTTTTCTTCTCCTCCCACCCGATGCTACTATCTTCTTTCCTCTCGTATTTTCATGGCATCTCAACCCTAAACTAACCAATAATTCACAATAAAATTCAATTGACAAGTTGAAAATTGATTGAGTTTGAAGGCCATAGATGTCTATAGACTTCAAGAAAATTCAAGAAGTTCTCAAGTGTATATAAAGGGTGTTTGGAAACCAACTTTGTGTGTGCTAGTGTTTCCTCCCTTTTTAATTTATTTCCTAGAAGATTTTACCATTCTAAAAATGCCAATGATCTTGGATTTTCATTTGGGGGCTTACATAATTTTTTATGGATTTTCTAAGAGGAGGAGGCATGTATGGAGAATGAGGAAAAGTGAGGTGCAATAAGGCAATTTACAAGCTTGAAGTGTAGAGAAGCTTGTTAGAAAGGTATATGAATTTAAAGTATTGGAAGCATGCAATCTAGAATTTATGAGCAATTAGTGCAGAAAATCTTGTCTGGAAGTTATGGTTAAAGTGGTTAGTATAGGTAAAATGTTGTGTTATGCTTACATTGATGTTAATTTAATGCTTTATAAATGAATTATGTGATGAATTGGTAAAGTAAATGAAGAAATGGTTAAGGCTTTCTTTTGGCCGAGAGGTTGGTATATGTGTGTGCTAAATTTATGGCATGAATTAGGTGAGAAGGTGATGGTTTCTAATATGTTTGATATAAAAATGGATGAATTGTGCATACATATGGTGAAAAATGGAAGGGTTGATATTATGTCGTTATTGGCCGAGAGGTTGCCTTAAGATTTAGGCTAGGTGTATGGAAAGTTAACATGGCATATGGTATGGGAATTGGTATTAGAGATGTCATTATAGTTATATATGGTGAATTTGATGAAAAAGGCTTATATGTGTGTGTGTGCTTAGTATGGTTGAGGCATGTACAAGGCATACCATGGCTTAGTTTGCATAATACTTGTATAGTATGTGTATAGGCATAC